>JAIUJO010001258.1:35000-52500 GCA_023846275.1 Vanilla planifolia | reverse complement strand
CTTCTTCAACTTTTTCCAATTCTTTTTATTTTTATTATTATTATTATTTTTATTATTCTCCTTCTCCCTCTTCTTCTCCTTCTCCTCCTCCTCCTTCATGTTCTTCTTCTTCTTCTTCTTCTTCTTCTTCTTCTTCTCCTTCTTCTACATCTTCTTCTTCTTCTTTGCATTCTTCTTTTTCTTCTTCTTCTACTACATCTTCTTTTTCTTAATCTTCTTTGCCTTCTTTTCTTCTTATTCTTCTTCTTTGCCTTCTTCTTCTTCTTCTTCTGCTTCTTTTTCCTTTTCTTCTTTTGTTTCTTCTTATTCAGTTCTTGTTTTTGTACTTGTTCTTCTAAATATTTGCTTCTTCTTCTTCTTCTCGTTCTTCTTCTTCTTTTCCTTCTTATTCTCTTTCTTTTTCCCCTTCTTCTTCTTCTTCCACTTCTTCTTCTCCTTCTTTTTCCCCTTCTTCTTCTTCCACTTCTTCTTCTTATACTTCTTCTTTATATTGTTCATTTTCTACTTCTTCTTCTCTTCTTCTTCTTCATCATCATCTTCTTCTTCTACTTATTCTCCTCCATCTTTTTCTTATTCTTTTTTTTTCTTTTCTTCTTCTTCTTCTTCTTCATCTTTTTCTTCTTCATCTTCTCCTTCTTCTCTTTCTTCTTCTTTTTCTTCTTTGTCTTCTTCTTCTTTGCCTTTTTCTACTTCTTCTTCATCTTTATCATGTACATCTTCATTTCTTTCTTCTTTTTCTTCCTCTTCTTTTTCTTCTTCTACTTCTTTTTCTTCCTCTTTGTCTTCCACTTCTTCTTCTTCTACTTCTTCTTCTACATCATCATCTTCTTCTTCTTCTTCTTCTTCTTCTCCTTCTTCTACTTCTTTGTCTTCTTCTTCTTCCTCTTCTTCTTCTTCTTCTTCTCCTTCTCCTTCTCCTTCTCCAACTTCCTCTTCATCTTCTTCTTTTTCTTCTTTTTCTTTGCTTTCTTCTTCTTCTTCTTCTTCTTCTTCTCCTTCTTCGTCTTCGTCTTCCTCTTCTTCTTTGTCTTCTTCCTCTTCTTCTTGTTCATTTTGCTTTTCTCTGCCTTTTTTTTTCCTTTTTGCATTCTTATTCTTCGTCACTTTGTCATTCTTCTGCTTCAACTTCTTTTTTTTCTTCTTCTTCACCTTCTTCTATGACTACTTTTTCTTCATCGTCTTCTTCTTCTTCTTTTTCTTCTTCTTCTTCTTCTTCTTCTTCTTCTTCTACTACTTATTATTCTTTTGCTTCTTCTTCTTTGTCTTTTCCCTCTTCTTCTTCTTCTTCATCACCTTCTTCTTCTTCATTGTCTTCTTCATCTTCTTCTTCATCTTCACCTACTTCTCCTTCTTCTTCTTCTTTTTCTTCTTCTACTTCTTCTTTTTCGTCTTCTTCTTCTTCTACTTCTTCTTCCTTTTCTTCTTCTTCTTCAACTTCTTCTTCTTCTTCGTCTTTTTTTTCTTCTTCTTCTTCTTCTTTGTCTTCATCTTCTTCTTCTTCTTCTTCTTCATCTTCTTCTTCTTCTTCTTCTTCTTCTTCATCTTCTTCGTTCTTCATGCACTTCTTCTTCTCCTTCTTCATCATCATCTTCTTCTTCTTACGCTTTTTCTTCTTCTGGTTTTTCTTCACCTTCTTCTCCTTCTTATTCTTCTTCTTTTTCTTCTTCTTCTTCTTCTTCTTCTTCTTCTTGTTCTTCCTCTTTTTCTTCTTCTTCTACTTCACCTTCTTTGTCTTCATCTTCCTCAACTTCTTCTTCTTCTTTTTCTTCTTTTTCTTCTTCTTCCTCTTTTTTCTGGCCTTCTTCTCATCTTTTTCTTCTCCTTCTCCTTCTTCTTCTTCTTCTTTGTTCATTTTCTTATTCTTCTTTAACTTCTTCTTCTTCTTCTTCTTCATCTTCATCTTATTCTTCTTCTTCTTCATCTTCTTCTTGTTCTTCTTCTTCATCTTCTTCTATCTCCACCTCTTCAAGTTCTTATGTTTCTTCTTCTTCCCCTTCTACTTCTTCCACCACCTCCTGTTCTTATTTTTCTTCTATTTATCTTCTTCTTCTTCTTCTTCTTTGTCTCCTTCTGATTCTTTTTTATTATTTTTCTTCTTCCTTTTTTCTTATTTTTGTTCTTCTTGTTCATCCTCTTCATAAATTCTTCTTCTTCATCTTCTTTTTCTTATTCTTCTCAGTCTTCTTCTTCCTCTTCTTCTTCTTCTCCTTCTCCTTCTCCTTCTCCTTCTTTTTCTTCATTTTCTTCTTCTTCTTCTTCTTCTTTCTCTTCTTTGCTTTCTTAATCAGCTTCTTCATTCCCTTCTTTGTCATCTTCCCCTTCTTCATCTCCTTCTTCTTCTTCTTTTTCATCCTCTCCTTCCTCTTCTTCTTTGTCTTCTTCTTCTTCTTCTTCTTATTCTTCTTCTTCAACTTCTTCTTCTTCTTTTAATTCTTTTCCTTCTTCTTCTTCTTCTTCTTCTTCTTCTTCTTGTACTTTGTCTTCTCCTTCTTTGTCTTCTTCTTCTTCTTCTGCTTCTTCTTTTTTTTCTTCTTCTTCTTCACCATCTTCTACTTCTTCTACTTTTCCATCTTCTTCTTCTTCTTCTACTTCTTCTTTTCCATCTAATTCTTAATCTTTGTTTTCTTCTTCCTCTTCTTCTTCTTTTACTTCTTTGTCTTCTTCTTCTTCCTCTTCTTCTTCTTCTTCTTAATTTACTTCTTTGTCTTCTTCTTCTTCTTTGTCTTCTTCTTCTTCTTCTTCTTCTTCATTTTCTTCTTCATCTTTTTCTTCTTCTTCTTCTTCTTCTTCTCATCCTTCTTCTTCTTCTTCTCCTTCTTCATCTCCTACTCTCTCTCCTTCTTCATCTTCTTCTTCTTCGTCTTCCTCTTCTTCTTCTCCTTCTTCTTCTTCTTCATCTTCTTCTCCTTCTTCTCCTCCTTTTCCCCTTAGTCTTCTTCTTCTTTTTCTTCTTCCTCTTCTTCTTGTACTTCCTCTTGATATTCTTCCTTCTCTACTTCTTCTTTTCTTCTTCTTCTTCTTCTTCTTCTTCTTCTCCCTCCTCTTCTTATTATTCATCATCATCATCATCATCATCTTCTTCTTCTTCTTCTTCTTCTACTTCTTCCTCCTCCTCTTCTTCGCCTTCTTGTTCTTTGCCTTCTACTTCTTCTTCTACTTCTTCTCCTTCTTCTTTTACTCGTTCCACTTCTTTTTCTTCTTCTTTTTGTTTTTCTTCTTCTTCCACCTTCTCCTCCTCTTCTATTCTTCTTATTTTTATTTGCTTCTTTCTCTTTTACTTCTTTTTCTTCTTCCACCTCCACTTCTTCTTCTTCTTTTTCTTTTTCTTCTCAATCTTCCTCTTCTTCTTCATCTTCTTCTCCTTCTCCTTCTCCTTCTCCTTCTTCTTCATCACCATCATCATCATCATCATCTTCTTCTTCTTCTTCTTCTTCTTTCTCTTCTTCGCCTTCTAAATCTACTTCTTCATTCCCTTCTTTGTCATCTTCCACTTCTTCTTTTCCATTTTCATCCTCCTTTTCTACTTCTTTGTCTTCTTCATCTTCTTCTTCTTCTTCTTCTTCTTCTTCTCCTCCTCCTCCTCCTTCTCCTTCTTCTTCTTCTTCTTCTTATTCGTCTTCTTTTTCTTCTTCTTCTTTTTCCTTTCATTTCTTCTTCTTCTTCTTTTGTTTCATCACCATCGTTATCGTCATCTTCATCTTCTTCTTCTTCCACTTCTTCTTCTTCTTCTTCTTCTTCTTCTTCATTTTCTAATTATTCATATTCTTGTTCTTCTTCTTCTTCTTCATCATCTTTGTCTTTTTCTTCTTTTTCTTCCTCTTCTTCGTCTTTATCTTCTTCGTGTTTGTCTTCTTCTTCTTCTTCTTCATTTTCTTTTTTTTCTTCAACTACTTATTCTACATCTTCTCCTTTGTATTCTTCTTATGCTTCCTCTTCTTCTTCTTCTTCTTCTTCTTCTTCTTTGTCATCTTCTTCTTCTTCTTCTTCTTATGCTTTTTCTTCTTCTTCTTCTTCTTCTTCTTCTTCTTCTTCTTCTTCTTCTTCAAATTTTTCGTCTTCTCCTTCTACTTCTTCATCTTCTGCTTCTTCTACCTCTTCTTCGTCTTCTTCTTCAACTCTTCTTCTTCTTCTTCTTCTTCTTCTTCTTCTTCTTCTTTATCTTCATCATCTTCTTCTTCTTCTTCATCATCATCTTCTTCTTCTTCTAATTCTTCTTCTTCCACTTCTACTTCTTCATCTACTTTTTTTTCTTCTTCTTCTACTTTTCTTCTTCATCATCTTCTTCTTCCCCTTCTTCTTTCTTCTTCTTCTTCTTCTTCTTCTTCTTCTTCTCCTTCTTCTCCTTCTCCTTCTTATTCTTCTCTATCTTCTTCTTCTTCTTCTTCTTCTTCTTATTCTTATTCTTCTTTTTCTTCTTCTTCTTCTTCTTCTTCTTCTTCTTCGTCTTCTTCTTCTTCTCCTACTCCTTCTCGTTCTTCTACTAGTTCTTTTTCTTCTTCTTCTTCTTTTGTTTCCTTATTTTCTTCTTCTTCTTCATCATCATTACCTTCTTCTTCTTCTTCTTCTTCATCTTCTTCTTCTTCTTCTTCTCCTTCTCCTTCTCCTTCTTCCTCTTCTTCTTCTTCTTCCTCTTTTCCCTCTTCTCCATCTTGTCCTTCTTCTTCATCTTGTTTTTATTCTTCTTCTCCTTTTTCTTTGTCTTCTTCTTCTACTTGCCCTTCTTCTTCTTCATCTTCTTCTTCTCCTTCTACTTCATCTTCTTCTTTCATTTCTTCTCTTTCCTCTTCTTCTTCTTCATCTCTTCTCCTTCTTCTTCTTCTTCTTCCTCTTTGTCTTCTTCTTTTTCTACTTCATCTTCTTCTTCTTCTTTGTCTTCTACTTCTTCTTCTTCAACTTCTTCTTCCTCAACTTTTTCTACTTCTTTTTATTTTTATTATTATTATTATTCTCCTTCTCCCTCTTCTTCTCCTTCACCTCTTCCTCCTTCATCTTCTTCTTCTTCTTCTTCTTTTTCTCCTTCTCCTTCTTCTACATCTTCTTCTTCTTTGCATTTTTCTTTTTCTTCTTCTCCTGCTACTTCTTCTTTTTCTTAATCTTCTTTGCCATCTTTTCTTCTTATTCTTCTTCTTTGCCTTCTTCTTCTTCTTCTTCCACTTCTTTTTCCTTTTCTTCTTTTGTTTCTTCTTATTCATGTTCTTGTTCTTGTACTTGTTCTTCTAAATATTTTCTTCTTCTTCTTCTTCTTCTTCTTCTCGTTCTTGTTCTTCTTCTTTTCCTTCTTATTCTCTTTATTTTTCCCCTTCTCCTTCTTCTTCTTCTTCCACTTCTTCTTCTTATACTTCTTCTTTATATTCTTCATTTTCTACTTCTTCTTCTCTTCTTCTTCTTCTTCATCATCTTCTTCTTCTGCTTATTCTCCTCCATCTTCTCCTACTTGTTCTTCTTCTTTTTCTTATTCTTTTTTTTTCTTTTCTTCTTCTTCTTCTTCATCATCTTTTTCTTCTTCATCTTCTCCTTCTTCTCTTTCTTCTTCTTCTTCATCATCATCTTGTTCTTCTTCTTTTTCTTCTTCATCTTCTTCTTCTTTGCCTTTTTCTACTTCTTCTTCATCCTTATCATGTACATCTTCATCTCTTTCTTCTTTTTCTTCCTCTTCTTTTTCTTCTTCTACTTCTTTTTCTTTCTTCTTCTTCCACTTCTTCTTCTTCTACATCTTCTTCTACATCTTCTTCTTCTTCTTCTTCTTCTTCTTATCCATCTTATACTTCTTTGTCTTCTTCTTCTTCCTCTTCTTCTTCTTCTACTTTTTCTTCTTCTCCTTCTCCTTCTCCTTCTCCAACTTCCTCTTCTTCTTCTTCTTCTTCTTTTTCTTTTCCTTCTTCTTTTTCATCTTCTTCTTCTTCTCCTTCTTCGACATCGTCTTCCTCTTCTTCTTCTTCTTTGTCTTCTTCCTCTTCTTTTTGTTCACCTTCATCTTCTCTTCCTTCTTTTCTTCCTTTTTGCTTTCTTATTCTTCGTCTCTTTGTCATTCTTCTACTTCAACTTCTTTTTTTTCTTCTTCTTCTTCTCTTTCTTCTCCTTCTTTTATGACTACTTTTTCTTCATTGTCTTCTTCTTCTTTTTCTTCTTCTTCATGTTCTTCTTCTTCTTCTACTTATTATTCTTTTGCTTTTTCTTCTTCATCATCTTCTTCTTCTTCATGGTCTTATTTATCTTCTACTTCTTCTTCTCCTACTTCTCCTTCTTCTTCTTCTTCTTCTTCTTCTTCTTCTTCCTCTTCTTTTTCTTCTTCTACTTCTTCTTTTTCGTCTTCTTCTTCTCATTCAACTTCTTCTTCGTTTTCTTCTTCTTCTTCTACTTCTTCTTCTTCCTCTTCTTTTTCTTCTTCTTCATCTTCTTCTTCTTCTTCTTTGTCTTCATCTTCTTCTTCTTCTTCTTCTTCATCTTCTTTGTTCTTCATGCACTTCTTCTTCTCCTTCTTCATCATCATCTTCTTCTTCTTATGCTTTTCTGCTTCTGGTTTTTCCTTCTCCTTCTTCTTCTTCTTCTTCTTTTTCTACTTCTTTTTCATCTTCTTCTTCTTCTTCTTCCTTTTTTCTTCTTCTACTTCACCTTCTTTGTCTTCATCTTCCTCAACTTCTTCTTCTTCTTTTTCTTCTTCTTCCTCTTTTTTCTGCTCTTCTTCTCATCTTTTTCTTATCCTTCTTCTTCTTCTTTGTTCTTTTTCTTATTCTTCTTATTATTATTCTTCTTTAACTTCTTCTTCTTCTTCTTCTTCTTCTTCGTCTTCGTCTTCTTCTTCTTCTTCTTCATCTTCTTCTTGTTCTTATTTTTCTTCTTCTTCTTCCTCTTCTTCTACCTCCTTCTCTTCTAGTTCTTATCTTTCTTCTTCTTCCTCTTCTACTTCTTCTTCTTCCACCACCTCTTATTCTTCTTCTTCTATTTATCTTCTTCTTCTTTTTCTTCTTTGACTCCTTCTGATTCTTTTTTATTATTTTTCTTCATCCTTTTTTTCTTATTTTTTTTCTTCTTGTTCATCCTCTTCATAAATTCTTCTTCTTCTTCTTCTTCTTCTTCTTCTTTTTCTTATTCTTCTCACTCTTCTTCTTCCTCTACTTCTTCTTCTCCTTCTTCTTCTTCATTTTCTTCTTCTTTTTCTTCTGCTTCTTCTTCTTTCTCTTCTTTGCTTTCTTAATCGGCTTCTTCATTCCCTTCTTTGTCATCTTCCCCTTCTTCATCTCCTTCTTCTTCTTCTTTTTCATCCTCTCCTTCCTCTTCTTCTTTGTCTTCTTCTTCTGCTTCTTCTTCTTCTTCTTATTCTTCTTCTTCAACTTCTTCTTCTTCTTTTTATTCTTCTCCTTCTTCTTCTTCTTCTTCTTCTTCTTGTACTTTGTCTTCTCCTTCCTTGTCTTCTTCTTCTTCTTCCGCTTCTTCTTTTTTTCTTCTTCTTCTTCACCATCTTCTACTTCTTCTACTTTTCCATCTTCTTCTTCTTCTTCTTCTACTTCTTCTTTTCCATCTAATTCTTTATCTTTGTCTTCTTCTTCTTCTTCTTCTTATTTTACTTCTTTGTCTTCTTCTTCTTCTTCTTCTTCTTCTTCATTTACTTCTTTGTCTTCTTCTTCTTCTTTGTCTTCTTCTTCTTCTTTGTCTTCTTCTTCTTCTTCTTCTTCTTCTTCTTCATTTTCTTCTTCATCTTTTTCTTCTTCTTCTTCTTCTTCTTCTTCTCATCCTTCTTCTTCTTCTTCTTCTTCTTCTTCGTTTCCTTCTCCCTCTCCTTCTTCTTCGTCATCATCTTCTTCTTCTTCGTCTTCCTCTTCTTCTTCCCCTTCCACTTCTTCTTCATCTTCTTCTTCTTCATCATATTATTCTTCTTATTTTTCTTCTTCGTCTTCTTCTCTTTTGTCTTCTTCTTCTACATCTTCTTCTTCTTCTTCTTCTACTTCTTCTTCGCCTTATTCATCTTCTTCTTCTTCTTCATCTTCTTCTACTACTTCTTCGCCTTCTCCCTCTTCTTCTTCTCCTCCTTCTCCTTCTTCACATTCTTCTTCTTCCTCTTTTTCTCCTTTTGCTTGTTCTTCTTCTCTTCCTGCTTCTCCTCCTTTTTATAATTCTTCTTCTTCTCCTCCTTCTCCTTCTTCTCTTTCTTCTTCTTCATCATCCACTTCTTTTTGTTCTTCTTCTTCTTCTCTTTGTTCTTCTTCTTCTTCTTCCTCCTCCTCCTCCTCCTTCTCTTCTTCTTCTTCTTCTTCTTCTTCATCTTCTTCTTCTTCTACTTCTTCTTCTCCTTCTTCTACTTCTTTTTCATCTTCTTCTTCTTCGTGTCCTTCTTCTTCTTTTTCTTCTTTTGCATCTTCTTCTTCTTCTTTGGCTTCCTCCTCTTCTTCACCTTCTTGTTCTTCTTCTTCATCTTCTTCTTCATCTTCCTCTTATTCTTCTTCTTTTTCTTCTGGTCTTCTTTTCCTTGGTTTTCTTCTTCTTCTTCAACCTATTCTTCTTCACCTTCTTCTTCTTCTTCTTTTACTTTTACTACTTCTTTGTCTTCTTCTTCTTCTTCTTCTTCTTCTCCTCCTCATTCTCGTTCTTCAGCTTTTTCTTCTTCTCCTTCCTCTCCTTCTGCTTCTTCTTTTTTTCATCATCTTCTTCTTATTATTATTATTCTTTTTCACCTTCTCCTTCTACTTCACCTTCATTTTATTCTTCTTCTTCTTCTTCTTCTTCTTCTTCTTCTTCTTCGTCTTCTTCTTCTTCTTCTTCTTCGCCTTCTTCTTCTTCTAGTTCTTCTTCTTCTTCTTCTTCATTGCCTTCTTCTTCATTGCCTTCTTCTTCTTCTTTTTCTTCTTCGTCTACTTCTTCTTTTTCTTTCTCTTCTTCTTCCTCCTCTTTTTCTTCTTCTTCACTTTCTTCCTCTTCTTTTTCTCTTTCTTCTTCTTTTACTATTACTACTTCTTTACCGTCTATTTCTTCTTCATCTTTTTAATCTTCTTCATCTTCTTCTTCTTCTTCTTGCTCTTCTTTTTGTTTTTCTTCTTTTTCTTCTTCTTCTTCTTCTTCTTCTTCATCTTGAGCATCCTCTTCTTCTTCTTCTTCTACTTCTTCTTCCTCTTCTCCTTCTCCATTATCTTTTTCTTCTCATCATAATCTTCTTCTTCTACGTCTTTTTCATCATCTTTTTCATCATGATCATCATCTTCTTCATCTTCATCATCATCTTCTTCTTCTTCTTCTTCATCTTCTACTTCATGTTCTACGTCTTCCTCTTCTTGTTCTCGTTCTTCTTTTTCTTCTTCTTCTTCTTATTCTTTTTCTTCTTCGTCATCTTCTCCTTATTCTTCCTCTTCTTCTTCTTCTCCCTCTTCTTCTACACATTCTTCGTCTTCTACTTCTTTTTCTTATTCTTCTTCTTCTTCTTCTTCTTCTTCTTCTCCTCCTACTTCTACTTCTTTTTTGTCTTCTTCATCTTCTACTTCTCCTCTTTCTTCTCCTTCTTCACTACTTCTTCTTATTCTTATTCTTCTCCTCCTTCTACTACTACTTCTTTCTTCTCCTTCTACTTCTTCTTCTTATTCTTATTCTTCTCCTCCTTCTACTGCTACTTCTTCTTCTTCTTCTTCATCTTTTTTCTTCTTTTTCACCTTTTCCTACTCCTTCTCCTTCTCCTTTTCCTTCTAATTCTCCTTCTTCTACTCCTCCTCTGCCTTATTCTTCTTCTTCTTCTTCTTCGTCTTCTTCTTCGTCTTGGTCTTCTTCTTCTAGTTCTTCCTCTTCTTCTTCTATCTTCTTCTTCTTCTTCTTCTATCTTCTTCTTCTTCTTCTTCTTTATCACCTTCTCTTCTTCTTCTTCTTTTTCTTCTTCTTCTTCTTATTCTTCTTATTCTTCCTCTTCTTATTCTTTGTCTTCTTCTTCTTCTTCTTCTTCTTCTTCTTCTCTTTCTTCTCCTTCTTCTTCTTATTATTATTATTGTTCTTCTTCTTCTTCTTCGTCATCCCCTTCTTCTTCTTCTTGCCCTTCCTCATCCTCTTCTTCTTCTTCTTCTACATCATCATCCTTTTCTTCTACTTCTTCTTCAACCTCTTATTGATCATGTTCTTCTTCTTATTCTTCTTAATCTTCTTCTTCATCTTCTTCTTCTATTTCTTGGTCTTCTTCTTCTACTTCTTCTTCTTCTTCCTTGTATTCTTCTTCTTCATCATCATCATCTTCTTCTACTTCTTCTTCTTCTTTCTCTTATTCTTCCTATGCTTCTACTTCTTTCTCTTCTTCTTCTTCTTTATCTTCTTCTCCTCCTTCTTCTACTACTTCTTCTTCATCTTCTTCTTCTTCTTCTTCTTCTTCTTCTTCATCTTCTTCTTTTCCTTCTTCTCGATCTTCTCCTTCTTCTTCATCTTATTCTTATTTTTCTTCTCCTTTTTCTTCGTCTTCTTAATCTTCTTCTTCTTTGTCATCTTCTTCTTCTTCTCCTTCTTCCTTTTCTTCAGTTTCCTCTTCTTCTTTTTTTTTCTTCTTCCTCTTTCTCTTCTTCTTATTGTACTTCATCTGCTTCTTCTTCTTCGACCTATTTATCTTCTTGATCTTCTTCTTCTTCTTCTACTTCTTCTTTTTCTCCTACTTCTCTTTCTATCATTTCTTCTTCTTCTTCTTTTTCTTCCTCTTCTTCTTCTTCTTCTACTCCTTCTTCTTCTTCTTCCTCTTATTCCTCTTCTTCTTCTTCTTTTTCTTCTCCATCTTCTTCATTTTCTTCTTCTCCTTCTTTTCATTCTCCATCTCCTTCTTCTTATTCTTCTTCTACTTCTGTTCTTCTTGTTCTATGCCTTCTTCTTCTACTTCTTCTCATTCTCCTTCTTCTTCTTCCCCTTCTTAATCTTTTTCTTCTTCTTCCTCTTTTTCCTCTTCATCATCTTCTTCTTTTTCTTCTTCTTCATCTTCTTCTTCTTCCTCCTCTTCTTCTTCTTCTTCATGTTCTTCTTCTTCTTCTTTTCCTTCTCCTTCTTCTTCTTCTACTCCTTCTCTGTCCCCTACTTCATCTTCGTCTTTATATTTTCTTCTTCTTTTCCTTCTTCTTTATCTTCTCCTTCTTCTTCATCTTATTCTTATTTTTCTTCTCCTTTTTCTTCGTCTTCTTAATCTTCTTCTACTTCTTCTTATACTTCTCCTTCCTCTTCATCATCTTCTTCTTTTTCTTCTTCTTCATCTTCTTCTTCTTCCTCCTCTTCTTCTTCTTCTTCATGTTCTTCTTCTTCTTCTTTTCCTTCTCCTTCTTCTTCTTCTACTCCTTCTCTGTCCCCTACTTCATCTTCGTCTTTATATTTTCTTCTTCTTTTCCTTCTTCTTTATCTTCTCCTTCTTCTTCATCTTATTCTTATTTTTCTTCTCCTTTTTCTTCGTCTTCTTAATCTTCTTCTACTTCTTCTTATACTTCTCCTTCTTCTTCATCTTCATTGTGTTCTTCTTTTTTCTCCTTCTTCATTTTCTTCAGTTTCCTCTTCTTCTTCTTCTTCTTCTTCTTCCACATTCTTTTATTCTTCTTCTACTTCGTCTTCTTCTTCTTCTTCTTGTTAATATTATTATTATTCTTCTTCTTCTCTTTCCCCTCCTTCTTCTCCTTCTCCTCTGAATCCTTCACCTTCTTCTTCTTCTTCTTCTTCTTCTACTTCTGCATCTTTGCATTCTTCTTCTTCTTCTTCTTCATCATCATCTTCTTCTTTTCCTTCTTCTTGATCTTCTCCTCCTTCACCTTATTCTAATTCTTCTTCACCTTTTTCTTCGTCTTCTTAATCTTCTTCTTCTTTGTCGTCGTCTTCTTCTTCTTCTCCTTCTTCCTTTTCTTCAGTTTCCTCTTCTTCTTTTTCTTCTTCTTCTTCCTCTTTCTCTTCTTCTTATTGTGCTTCATCTTCTTCTTCTTCTTTGACCTATTTATGTTCTTCATCTTCTTCTTCTTCTTCTTGTTATTATTATTATTCTTTTTCTTTCTCCTTCTCATCTGCTTCCTTCAACTTCTTCTTCTTTTTCATCTTCTTCTACTTCTACATCTTCATATTCTTCTTCTTCTTCTTGTTCTTCTTGTTCTACTTCTTCTTCTTCTTCAACTTCATCTTATTTTCTTCTTGTTCTTCTTCTTTGTCTTCTTCTTCTTCATGTTCTTGTTCTTGTTCTTTTTCTTCTTCTTCTTCTTCTTCTTCTATGTGTTTGCTTCTTCTTCTTCTTCGTCTTCTTCTTCTCCTTCCTCTTCTTCTTCTTCTCCTTCTTTGTCTCCATTTTCTCCATCTTGTTATTCTTCTTCCACTTCTTCTTCTTATACTTCTTCTTGATGTTCGTCTTCTTTTCCTTCTTCTTCTTCATCTTGTTCTTCTTGTTCCTCTTCTTATCCTTCTTCAACTTCTTCTTCTTCTCCATCTTCTTCTTCTTCTTCTTCTTCTTCTTTTTCCTCCTCCTCCTCCTCTTCTTTGCCAACTTGTTCTTCATCTTCTTCTTCTTCTTCTTGTTCTTTTTCTCCTTCTTCTCCTACTTTTTCTTCTTGTTCTTCTTCTTTTTCTTCTTCTTCTTGTTTTTCTTCTTCTTCTTCGTCTTCTTCTTCTTCTTCATCTTTATCTTCTTCTTCTTCTCCTCCTTTTTCTTTTTCTTCGTCTTCTTTCTCTTCTTCATCATCTTATTTTTCTTTTTTTTATTATGTCTTCTTCTTCTTTGACTTTTTCGACTTCTTCCTTAAATTTATCATGTACACCTTCATCGTCATCATCTTCTTCTTTTTCTTCTTCTTCCTTTTCTTCTTCTTATTTTTCTATTTCTTTTTTTTGCTTCTTCTTCTTTCTCTTCTTCTTCTTCTTCTCCTTCTCCTTCTTCTTCATCTTCTTCTTTTTATTATTATTCATCTTCTTCTACCTCATGTTCTTCTTATTTTTCCTCCTCTTCTTCTTCTTATTCGTCTTCTTCTTGTTCTTCTTCTTTGTCTTCTTCTTCTTCTTCAACTTCTTCTTCTTCCACTTCATCATTACCTTCTTCTATTTTTTCTTCTCCATCTTCTTCTTCTTCGTCTTCTTCTTCTTCTTACACTTCTTCTTCTTGTTCTTCTTCCCCTTCTTCTCCTTCTTCTTATTCTTCACCTTGTTCTTCTACTTTTTCTTCTTCTTCTTCCTTTTTTTCTTCTTCTTCGACTTCATCTTCTTTATCTACATCTTGATCTACTTCTTCTTCTTCTTCCTCCTCCACTTCTACCCGTCATTTTCTTCTTCATCTTCTTCTTTCCTTCTTCTTCTTCTTCTTCTTCTTCTTCTTATTCTTCTTGATCTTCTTCTTCTTCTTCATCATCATCATCATCATCTTCTTCTTCTTCGTCTTCTTCTTCTTTTTCTTCTCTTCTTCTTCTTCTTCTTCTTCTTCTTCTTCTTCTGCCTCTTCTTCTACCTCCTTCTCTTCTTCTTATTCTTCTTATTTTTCTTCTTCTTCTACTACTTCTTCCTCCTCCTCTATTTCTTCTTCTTCTTCTTCCTCTTCTTCTTCTTTGCCTTCTTCTTCTTCTTCTCCTTCTTCTTCTTCTTCTACTTCTTCTTCTTCTTCTTCTTTTCTTCTTCCTCTTTTTCTTTTTCTTCTTCTTCTTCCTCTTCTATTTCTTCTTCTTCTTCATCTTCTTTTTCTTCTTCTTCTTCTTCCTCGTATTCTTCTTCTTCTTCTTCTTCTTCTGCTTTTGATTCTTTTTTAGTCTATTTCTTGTTTTTCTTATTTTTCTTCTTCTTCTAAGTCTTCTTCAACACCATCTTCTTCATCTTCTTTGACTTTGTCTTCTTTTTCTTCTTCTTCTTCTACTTATTCTCCTTCTTCTCCTTCTCCTACTCCTTCTCCTTCTCCTTCTCCTTCTCCTTCTTCTTCTTCGTCATCTTCTTCTTCTTGTTCTTCTTCTTCATCTTTCTCTTCTTTTTCTTCTTCGTCAACTTATCCTTCTTCTTCTTCTTCATCAACAACTCCTTCTTCGTCTTCTTCTTCTTGTAGTTCTTCTTCGACTTCTTCTTATTTTTTTTCTCCTTCTTCTACAACTTCTACTTTGTCTTCTCCTTCTTTGCCTTCTTCTTCTTCTTATTCTTCCTTTTCTACTTTTTCTTCTCAATCTTCTTCTTCTTCTTCTTCTTCTTCTTCTCATTCTTCTTTTTTTCTTCTTCGTTTTCTTCTTCTTCTTTTACTTCTTTGTCTTCTTCTTCTTCGTCTTCTTCTTCTTCTTCTTCTTCTTCGTATTCTTTGCCTTCTTCTTCTTCTTCTTCTTCTTCTTATTCTTCTTATTCTTTTTCTTCATCTTCTTCTTCTCATTCTCCTTCTCCTTCTTCTTCTTCTTCTTCAACATCATAATCTTCTTTTTTCTATTCTTCTTCTTCATCTTCTTCTTCTTCTGTCTCCACCTTTGTGTTCTTTGTCTTCTTCTTCTTCTTCTACTTCTTTTTTTATTCTTCTTCTTCTTCTCCTTCTCCTTCTCCATTTTCTACTTCTTCTTCTTCTTCATTCCCTTCTTTTTCTTCTTCTTCTCATTCTCCGTCTCCATTTTCTTCTTTTTCTTCTTCTTCATCTTTTTCTTTCTCTTTTTCATCTTCTTTTTCTACCTCTTCTTCTTCTTCCTCCTCTTCTTCTAGTTCTTATCTTTTTGTTCTTCTTCTCCTATTTCTTCTTTTTTCTCGTCTTCCTTCTCTTCTTCTTCTTCTTCTTCTTCTTCTTCTTCTACTTCTTTGTATCCTTCTGATTCTTCTTCTTCTTCTTTTTTCTTATTTTTCTTCTTCTTCTTCTTCTTCTTCTTCTTCTTCTTCATCTTCTTCTTGTTCTTCCTCTTCTTCTTCTTCTTCTTCTCCTTTTCCTTCTTGTTTTACTTCTTCATCTACTTCTTCTTCTTCTACTTTCTCATCTTCTTCTACTTAATCTCTTTCTTCTTCCCCTTCTTTGCCTTCTTCCACTACTTCTTCTTCTTCTTTTTCTTCTTCTTCTTCCTCTTCTTCTTCTTCTTCTTCTTTTTCTTCTTCTTCTTTCTTTGCTTTTTCCACTTCTGCGTTCTACTTCTTCGTCTTCTTCTTCTTCTTTGCCTTCTACTTCTTCTTCTTCTTTTACTTCTTTCTCTTCTTATTCTTCTTCATCATCCTCTTCCTATTTTTCTCTCTTTCTTCTTCTTCATATTAATATTATTATTATGATTATTCATCATCTTCTTCTTCTTCTTCTCCTTCTTCCTCTTCTTCTTCTTCCTCTTCTTTGCCTTTTTCTTCTTCTTCTTCTTCTGCTTCTTTCTTTGTTTTATCAACTTCTCCTTCTACTTCTTCGTCTTCTTCTTCTTCTTCGTCTTCTACTTCTTCTTCTTCTTCTACATCTTTGTCTTCTTATTCTTCTTCATCGTCATCTTCCTATTTTTCTCCTTATTCTTCATATTTATATTATTATTATTATTAGCTCATCATCTTCTTCTTCTTCTTATCCTTCTTTCACTTCTTCTTCTTCCTCTACTTTGTCTTTTTCTTCTTCTTCTTCTTCATTTTCTTCTTCTCATTCTCCTTCTCCTTGTTCTTCTTCTTCTCCATCTTCTTCTTCAACTTCTTCTTCTTCTTCTTCTTCTTCTTCTTCTTTTATGACTTCACCCTTCTTCTTCTTCGTCTTCTTCTTCTTGTTCTTCCTCTTTTCTTCTTTTCTAATTCTTCTCCTCCTCCACCTTCTTCTTCTTCTTGTTCCCCTTCTCTATCTTCTCCTTCTTCTTCTTCCCCTTCATCCATTTCTTCTTATTCTTCTTCTTTTTCTATTTCTTTATCTTCTTCTTCTTCTTCTTCCTCTTTTTCTTCTACTTCTTATGCTTCTTCCTCTCTTTCTCTTTCTTCTTCTCCTCCTTCTTCTACCTCTTCTTCTTCTTCTTCTTCATCTTCTTCTTCTTCCTCTCCTTCTTCGTCCTCTTTATCTTCTTTTTCGTCTTCTTCTTGTTTGTCTTCTTCTTCTTCTTCTTCTGTTATTCTTCTTTGTCTTCTTCTTCCTCTTCTTCGACTTCTTCTCCTTCTTTCTTCTTCTTTTTCTTCATCATCGTCTTCTTCTTCTTCTTCTTCTACTTCTTTTGCTTCTTCTTCTCTACTTCTTTTACTTCTTCATCTTCTGCTTGTTCTTCATCTTCCTCCATTTATTCTTCTATTTCTTCTTCTTCTTCTTCTTCTTCTTCTTGTTTTTTTTCTTCTTCTTCTTCTTTTTCTTCTAGTTCTTTTCTTCTTCTTCTCGTTTTTTTTTCTTCTTCTTCTTCTTATTATTATTTTATTATTATTATTTTTATTATTATTATTTTTATTCTTTGCCAACCTCTTCTTCTTTCTCTTCCTCCTCCTCTCTTTCTTCATTGTCATCTTTTCATCGTCATCATCATCTTCTTCTACTTCTTCATCTTCTTCCTCTTCATTATCTTCTTCTTCTTCTTTTTTGTCTTCTTCTTCTTTTACTTCTTCATCTTCTTCTACTTCTTTTTCTTCTTCTTCTTCTTCTTCTCCATCATGTCCAAGTTCTTCTTTGTATTCTTATGCTTCATCTTTTTCTTCTTCTTCTTCTTCTTCTTCTTCTTCATCTTCTTATTCTTCGTCTCCTTATTCTTCTTCTTCTTCTTCTTCTCCTTCTTCGCCTTCTTCATCTTCTTCGTCTTCCACATCTTCTTCTTCTTCATCTTGTTCTTCTTGTTCTACTTTTTTTCTTCTTCGACTGCTTCTTCTTCATCTTTTTCTTCATCTTGTTCTACTTTTTTTCTTCTTCGTCTTCTTATTCATCATCTTCTTGTTCTACTAATTCGACTTCTACTTCTTCTACTTCTTTGTCATCTTCTTCTTATTCTTCTTCTTCTTTTATGTCTAGTTCTTCTTTTTCTTTTTCTCCTTCTTCTACTCCATCTCCTTTTTCCTCTCTTCTTCTTCTTTCTTCTTCTTTTTTTTAGTTTTCCTCTTCTCCCTGTCGTTGTCCATCTTCTTTTTCTTCTTCTTCTTCTTCTTCTTCTTCTTCTTTCTCTTCTTCTTCTAGTACTTCATCTTCTTTTTCTTCTTCTTCTTCATCATCATCTTTTTTTCTTCTTCTTCTTCTTCATCTTTTTCTTCTTCTTTTTCATTATCATCACATCTTTTTATTTTACTTATTCTTCTTCATCATCTTCTTCTTCATCATCTTCTTCTCCTTCATCTTCTTCTTTGTCTTCTTCTTCTCATTTTTTTTCTTCTTCTTCTTCTTCTTCTTCTTTTCGTTCTTCTTCATCTTCTCCTTCTTCTTTTTCATATTCCTAGTCTTCTTCTTCTCCCTTTGCTTAATCTTCCTCTTCTTATTGTTCTTCTTCTTCTTCGAATTCTTATTCTTCTTTTTCTTCTTCTTCATCTTCTACTTCTTTTTCTTTTCCTCGCTCTTCATCTTTTTCTTCTTCTTCTTTATCTTCTTTTTCTTCATCTTGCTATTATTATTGTTATTATTATTATTATTATTATTATTATTATTATTATTATTATTATTATTATTATTCTCCTTCTTCTTCTC
>JAIUJO010001258.1:25000-30000 GCA_023846275.1 Vanilla planifolia | reverse complement strand
CATCTCATTCTCGTTCTCCTACTTCTTCTTCTGCCCCTTCTTCTTCATCTTTTTCTCGTTCTTCTTAGTTTCTCCTTCTTCTTCTTCTTCTTCTTCTTTAAATCAACATCATCCTCTTCTTCTTCTTCCTCTCCTTCTCCTTCTTCTTCTTCTTCTCCTTCTTCTTCTTCTTTATCTCCTACTTCATCATCATCATCATCTTCTTCTTCTTCTTCCTCTTCTTTTCCTTCTTCTCCATCTTTTCCTTCTTCTTCAACTTATTCTTATTCTTCTCCTTTTTCTTCATCTCCTACATCTTCTTCTTCATCTTCTACTACAAATCCTTCTTCGTCTTCTTCTTCTTAACTTTATTATTTTTCCTCTTCTTCTTATTCTTCTTCGTCCTCTTTTTATTCTTCTTCTACTTCATCTTCTTCTTCTTCTTCTTCTTCGACTTCTTTAACTTCTTCATGATCATCATGTTCTTCTTCATGTTACTGTTGTTATTCTTCCTCTTCTTCTTCTCTTTCTCCTTCTTCTTCTCCCTCTCCTCCTCCTACTTCTTCTCCCTCTCCTCCTCCTCATTCGTCTTCTTCTTCTTCTACTTCTACATCTTAGAATTCTTCTTCTTCTTCTTCTTCTTCCTCTTCTACTTATACTTCTTCATCATCATCTTCTTCGTCTTCATTTCTTCTTGTTCTTCTTCTTTTTCTTCTTATTCTTATTCTTCTTTCGCTTCTTCTTCCACTTCTTCTTCTTCTTCTATTTCTTCTTCTTCATGTTCTGCTTCTTGTTCTTCTTCCTCTACGTGTTTGCTTCATCTTCTTCTTCTTCTTCTTCTTCTCCTTCTTCTTCTCCTTTTTCTCCGTCTTGCTCTTCTTCTTCCTCTTCTTCTTCTTGTATTACTTCTTGATATTCTTCTTCTTCTTCTTCTTCATTTTCTTCACCTTCTACTTCAGCTTCTTCTTTTACAACTTCTTTGCCTTCTTCTTGTCCTTCCTCTTCTAACTTTCCTTCTTTTTCATCATCTTCTTCTTCTTCTTCTTCTCTTTCTTCTTCTTCTTCTACGACTACTTCTTCTTCATTCTTCATATTCTTCTTCTTCTTCTTTATTTTATTCTTCTTCTTCTACTTCTTCTTCTTCATCTTCTTCCTCTACCTCTTCTTCTTCTTCATTGTCTTTTTCATCTTCTTCTACATCTTCTTCTCTCTTCTTCTTCTTCTTCTTCTTCTTCTTCTTCATTTTTTTCTTCTTCTTCAACTTCTTCTTCTTCTTCTTCCTCTTCTTCTACGACTACTTCTTTTTCATCGTCTTCTTCTTCTTCTTCTTCTTCTTCTCTGCTTCTTCTTCTTCTCCATCTTCTTCCTCTTCTTTTCTTCTTCTACATTGTATTCGTCTTCTTCTTCTTCTCCTTCTCCTTCTTCTTTGCCTTCCTTATCTTCTTATTCTTCTTATTCTTCTTATTTTTTCTTCTTCTTCTTCTTCTTATTCGTCTTCTTCTCATTCTTCTTCTTTTTCTTCTTCTTCTACATTATCTTCTTCTTCTTCCACTTCATCATCATCATCATCTTCTTCTCCTTCTTCTTCTTATTCTTCTTCTTATTTTTCTTCTCCTTGTTCTTCTTCTTCTTCTTCTTCTTACACTTCTTCTTCTTCTTGTTCTTCTTCTCCTTCTTCTCCTTCTTCTTCTTCTTCTTATTCTTCTTCTTCTTCTATTGCTTTATCCATTTCTTCTTCCGTTTTTTCTTCTTCTTCGACTTCATCTTCTTTGCCTTCATCTTCTTCTACTTCTCTTTCTTCATTTTCTTCTTCTTCTTTCTCCTCCTCTTGTTCTCATCATATTCTTTTTCTTCTTCCTTTTGTTCTTCTTCTTCTTCTTATTCAACTTTATCTTCTTCATCATCATCATCATCATCATATTCTTCTTCTTCCCCTTCTTCTTCTTCTACCTCTTCTTTTACCTCCTCATCTTCTAGTTCTTATTTTTCTTCTTCTTCCTTTTCTACTTCTCGAACTTCCACCTCTTCTTCTTCGTCTTCTTCTTCTTCATCTTTTTCTTCTTCCTGTTTTTTCTTCTTCTTCTTCTTCTCTTCTTCTTCTTTTTCTTCTTCCAAGTCATCTTCTTCTTCTTCTTCTTCTTTGTCTCTTTCTGATTCATTTTCATTTTATTTCTTCTTCTTCATCTTCATCATCATCATCATCTTCTCTTCTTCTTCTTCTTCTTTGTCTTCTTCTTTTTATTCCTCTCATTGTTCTTCTTCTTCTTCTTCATCATCATCTTCTTCATCTTCTTTGTCTTCTTCTTTGTCTTCTCCTCCTTCTTCTTCTTCTTCTTTCTTCTTCTTCTTCTTATTCTTCTTCTTCTTCTTTTTCTTCTCCTTGTTCTTCCTCTTCTTCGTTTTCTTCTTCTTCTTCTTCTTCTTCTTCTAGATCTTCATCTTCTTTTTCTTCGTCTTCTTGTTGTTGTTGTTGTTCTTCTTCTTCTTCCTCTTCTAGTTTTCCCCTTCTTCATCTTCTTCTTCATCTACTTCTTCTTCTTCTTCTTCATCTTCTACTCCTTCCTCTTCCTCTTCTTCTTCTTTGCCTTCTTCTCCTTCATCTTCTTATTATTCTTCTTCTTCTACTACTACTTCTTTTTCATCATCTTCTACTTCTTCTTCTTTGTCTTCTCCTTCTTTTCTTCTTCTTCTTCTTTTTCTTCCACTTCTACATCTTCTTCTTCTTCTACTATTTCTTCCTCATCTTCTTCTTCTTCCTCTTCATCCTCTTCTTATGCTTCCTTTTTTCCTCCTCCTTCTTCTTCTCCTTTATCTTCCTCTTTAACTCCTCCGTCTCCTACTCCTTCTTTTCCTCCTCCTCCTTCTTTTCCTCCTCCTCCTTCTTCTTCATCATCATTTTCATATTCTTTGTTTTCTTCTTCTTCTTCTTCTTCTTCTTCTACATCTAAATCTACTTCTTCTTTGCTTCTTTTTCCTTTTCTTCTTGTTCCCCTTTTTTTTCTTCTTATTCTTCTTCTTTTATGCCTTTTTCTTCTTCTTTTTTTTTCTTCTGTCTTCTTTTTCTACATCTTCATCTTCTTCTTCTTCTTCTTCTAAGTCCTCTTTCCTTTTACCTTCTTCTCTTCTTTCTTCTTCTTCTTTCTCTTAATCTCCTTCATCATCTTCCACATCTTCATCTTTTTCATCGTTTTTCTTCTTTTTCTTCTTTCTCTTCTTCTACTTCTTCTCCTTCAAATTCTTCTTCTCCTTCTCCTTCTTCTTCTTCTGCTTCTTCTTCATCTACTTCTTCTTTTTCCTCATCTTCTTCCCCTTCTTCTTCTTCTTTTTCTTCTTCTTCTTCTTCTTCTTCTTCTTGTCATTTTTCTTCTTCCTCTTCTACTTCTTCTCCATCTTCTTCTTCTTCTTCTTCTTCTTCTCCTTCTTCATCATCTTCTCCTTCTCCTTCTTCTTCTTTTTCTCTCCTTCATATTCTTATTATTACTATTCTTCTACTTCTTCTTCTTCTCCATCTTCTTATTACTCTTCTTCTTCTTTTTCTTCTTCTTCTTCTTCTTCTTCTTCTTCTTTGTCTTTTACTTCTTTGTCATCTTTATCTTCTTCATCTTCTTATTGTTCTTATTATTCTTCTTCGTCTCCTTTTCTTCTTGTTCTTCTTTTTCTTCCTCTACATCTTCATCATCATCTACTTCTTCTTTTATTTCTTTCTCTTCTTCAACCTCTTTCTTCTTCATCTTCTACTTCACCTTCTTGTTCTACTTCCTCTTCTTCTTCTTCTTCATCTTCTTCTTCCATTTCATCTCATCTTCTTTTCTTTTCTTCTACTTCTTCTTTTTCTTCTACTTCTTTTAATTCTTCTTCCACTTCTTCTTCTCCTCTCCTTCTTCCTCTTCTTCTTCTTTTTGTTCTTCTTCTTCTCCTTCTTCTCTTCTTCTTGTTCTTCTTCTTCTTCTTCATCATCGTCATCATAATCTTCTTCTTCTTTTCTTCTTCTTTTGTTCTTCTTCTTCGTCTTCTTCAACAACTTCTGCTTATTCTTCTTCTTCTTCTTCTTCTTCTTCTTCTTCTGCATAATTTTCTTCTCTTTCTTCTTCTTCTTCTACTTCTTTCTAATCTTCTTATTCATCATCATCATCATCTTCTTCTACTTCTACTTCCTCTCCTTCTCCTTCTTCTACTTCTTTTTCTCCTTTGTCTTCTTCTTCTTCCTCTTCTTCTTCTTTTGCTTTTTCTTCTTCTTCTTCGTCTTCTTCTTCTTCTTCCTCATCTTCTTCTTTCTCTTCATCTTCTTCTTCTTCTTCTTCCTGTTCTTCTTCTTCTTCATCTTTTCTTGTTCTTGTTCTTCTTCTTCTACTTCCACTTCTTGATACTCCTCTTCTTTGTCTTCCCCTTTTCATCTCTTCTTCATCTTCTTCTTTTTCTTCTTCTTCTTCTTCTTCTTCTTCTTCTTCTTCCCTTTTTCTTCTTCTTCTTCTTTCCTCCTTCTTCTCCTCCTCCTCATCATCTTCCTTCTCCTTCCTCTTCTTCTTCTTCTTCTTCTTCTTCTTCTTCAACTTCTTCGTCATCCTCTTCTCCATAATCTACTATTTCTTCTTCTTCTTCTTCGTCCTCTTCTTCTTCATCTTCTTCTTCTTGTTTTTCTTGTTCTTTTTCTTCTTCATCTTCTTCTTCTTTTATTTTCCCTTCTTCTTTTTCTTCATTATCTTCTTCTTCTTTTTCTTCCTGTTCGTCTTCTTTTTTCTTCTTCGTCTTCTTCTTCTTCTCCTCCTTTTTCATCTTCTTCATCCTCTTCTTCTTCTTTTTGTGCTTCTTTTTCTTCTTTGTCTTCTTCTTCATATTCTTCATTTTCTTCTTCTTCTCCTACTTCTTTATCCTTTTTTTCTCTTGATGTTCTAATTCTTATTATTATTATTCTCTTCTTCTTCTTCATTTTTTTTCTTCTTCTTCTTCTACTACTACAACTTATTCTTCGTCTTCTTCTTCCTTCTCTTCTTCATCTTCTTCTTCTTCTTCTTTTTCTTCTT
>JAIUJO010001258.1:15000-22500 GCA_023846275.1 Vanilla planifolia | reverse complement strand
TTCTCTTTCTTCTTCTTCCTTTTATTCTGATTCTTCTTTTTCTTATTCTTATTCTTCTTCTTTTTCCTCATCTTCTTATTTTTCTTCTTCTTCTTCTTCTTCTTCTTCTTCTTCTTCTTCTTCTCCTCATTCTTCTCCTCCTCCTTCTTCTTCTTATTCTTATTCTTCTTCATCTTCTTCTTTGCCTTGCGTGTCTTCTTCGCCTTATTCTTCTTATACTACCTCCTCTTCCCCTTATTTACCTTCTTGGACTTCTTCTCCTTCATCTCCTCCTCCTCCTTATTTGACTTCTTATTCTCCATGTTCTTCTACTTCTTCCTTTTCTTCTTCTTCTTCTTCTTCTTACCCTTCATCATCATCATCATCATCTTCTTCTTCTTCTTCTTCTTCTTCTACTTCTTCTACTTTCTCTTCTACTTCTTCTTCTTCTCCTTCTTCGCCTTCTTCTTCTTCTTCTTCTTCTTCTTCTTCTATTTATTCGCCTTTTTCTTCTTCTTCTTCTTCTTCTTCCTCTTCATCTTCTTCCCCTTCTTTGTGGTCCTCTTCTTCATTTTTCTATTCTTCAACATCTTCTTTGTCTTCTTCTTTTTGTTCTTCTTCTTCTTCATCTTCTTCTTTTTCTTCTACTACTACATCTTCTTTTCCTTCTTCATTTACTTTGTCGTCATCTTCTACTTCTTGATGTACTTATTCTTAAACTTCTACTTGTTCTTCTTCATCTTTTTCTTCTTCTTCTTGTTCATTTTCTTTCCCTTGTTCTTTTTATTCTTCTTCTTCTTCTTCTTCTACTTCACTTTCTTCTTAATCTTCTTTTTCTCCTTCTTTCTCTTATTTGTCCTCATGGTCTTCTTCTTCTTCCCCATCTAATCCTTCTTCATCTTATTCTTCTTCTTCTTCTTCTTCTTCTTCTTTTCTTCTTGTTCTTTGAATTCTTCTTCTTCTCCTTCTTCTTCTACTTCTACTTCATTTTATTCTTCGTTTTCTTCTTGTTCTTCTTATTCTTCTTCATCTTCTTCCTCTTCCTCTTCTACTTGTTCTACTTCTTCCTCTTCTTCTTTCTATTCTTCTTCATCTTCTTTTTGAAGTTCTTCATCTTCTTCTCCTTGTTCTGCTTGTTCTTCTTCTTCTTCTTCTTCTTCTTCTTCTTACTCTTCTTCTTCTACTTCTTCTATTTCTTCTTCTCGTTCTTCTTCAACTTGTTCTCCTTCTTCTTCTTCTTAATGCTCTTCTTCTCATTCATCTTCTTCTCCTCCTTTAACTTCTACTTCTTCTTCTTCTTCTTCTTCTTCTCCTTCTCCTTCTTCTTCTTCTTCTTCTTCTTCTTCATCTTCTTCTTCTTCTTCTCCTTATTCTCCTCCTCCTTCTTCTTCTTCTTCTTCGTCTTCTTCTTCTTTGATTTCTCCCTCTTCTTCTACTTCTTCTTTAACTACTTTTTGTTTTTCTTCTTCTTCGTCTTCTTTTCCTTTGACTTCTTCATCTTCTTCATCTTGTTCTTCATCATCATCTTCTTCTTCTTCTTCTTCTTCTTTTTCTTCTTCTTATCTCGTTCTTTTCCTTCTTCTCGTTGATCCACTTCTTCTTGTTCTTCTTCTTCTTCTTCTTCTTCTTCTTCTACTTTTTCTTCTTTGACTTCTTCTTCTTCTTCTTCCACTTCTACCTCTTCATCTTCTTCCTCTTCTTCTTCGTCATCTCTTCTTATTCTTCATTTTCTTCTTCTTATTACTCTTCTTTTTCTTCTTCTTCTTCTTCTTTTCCTCTTCTTATTCTTTTTCCTCTTATTTTTCTTCTTCTTCGTCTTCTTCAACTTCTTCTTCATCTTCTTCTTCTTCTTTTTCTTCTTTTTCTTCTTCTTCTTCCTCCTCCTCCGTCTCTTCTTCTTCTTCTTCTTTTTCTTCTCTTTGTTCTTCTTCTTTTTCTTCTTCTCCTTCTTCTTCTTCTTCTTTTTCTTCTCGTTATTCTTCTCCTTATTTTTCTTCTCCTTCATCTTCTTCTTCTCCTTCTCCTTCTTCTTCTTTGTCTTCTTCTTCTTATTCGTTGTCTTCCTCTTCTTCTTCTTATTCTTCTTCTTTTTCTCCTTCTTCAACTCATCTTGTTTCTTTTTCTGTTTCTTCTTCTACTTCTTGTTCTTCATCTTTTCCTTCTTCTTCAACTTCTTTCTCCTTCATCTTCTTCTTCTCCTTCTTTGTCTTCTTCTTCTTCTTCTCCTTCTTCTTCTTCTTCATATTATTCTTCTTCTTCTTATTTTTCTTCTTCCTTTTCTTATACTTTTTCTTCGCCTTCTTCTTCATCTTCTTCTTCTTTTCCTTCTTCTTGCTCTTCTTCATCATATTTTTCTTCTTCTTCTTCTTCAACTTCTTCATCTTCTTCCTCTTCATCTTTTTTTCCTCTTCTTGTTCTTCTTCTACCTCATCTTCATTTTCTTCATCCTATTCTTCTATGTCGTCTTCTTCTCTTTCTTCTTCTTCCTCTTCTCCTTCTTCCTTTTCTTACTCTTCTTCCTCTTCTTTCTCTACTACTTCTTATTAATCTTTTTCTACTTCATCATCATCGTCATCATCATCATCTTCTTCTTCTTTTTCTTCTTAATCATCATGATCATCATGATCATCATCATCATCATCATCGTCGTCTTCTTCTTCTTCAACTGCTTCTTCATCTTCTCTTTCTTTTGCTTCTTCTTCTCCTTCCCCTTCTACTTCTTTTTCTACTAGTATAACTTCTTCTTCTTCTCCCCTTCTTTTTCTTCTTCTTCTTCGACCTCTTTATTTTCTTCTTCATTTTCCTCTTCTTCTTCTTCATCTTTTTCGTTTTCTTTTTCTTCTATGACTTCTCCTTCTTCTTCTCCTCATTTTTCTCCTTCTTCTTTGCCTTCTTCTTCTTCTTCTCCTCCTTCTTCTTCCTCTTCTTTTGCTTCTCCTTCTCCTTCTTTTTCATTGTCTTCTTGCTCTTCTTCATCATCATCGTCTTATACCTTTTTTCTTCTTTTTTCTCCTCTTCTTTTCCTTCTTCTTCGTCATCATCTTCTTCTCGTTCGTTATCTTCTTCTTCTTCTTATACTTCTTCTACATGTTCATCTTCTTCATCTTCTTCTTTTACTTCTTTTCTTCTTCTTCTTCTTCTAATTCATCTTCTACTTCTTCTTCTTCTTCTTCATCTACTTCTTTTTCTGTCTTTTTCATAAAAATCTTGTTCTTCTTCTTCTTCTTCCTCTTCTTCTTCGTCCTTTTCTTTTTCTTTATGTTATTCTTCTTCACCTCCATCTTCTTCTTATTCTTCTTCCTATTCTTCTTTGACTTCTTCTTCAACCTCTAGTTCTTCTACTTCTTTTGCCTCTTCAGCTTCTTCTTCCTCTTCTTATTCTTCTTCTTCTTCTTCTAAATCATCTTCTACTTCTTCTTCTTCTTCATCTACTTCTTTTTCTGTCTTTTTCATCAAAATCTTGTTCTTCTTCTTCTTCCTCTTCTTCTTCGTCCTTTTCTTTTTCTTTATGTTATTCTTCTTCACCTCCATCTTCTTCTTATTGTTCTTCCTATTCTTCTTTGACTTCTTCTTCAACCTCTACTTCTTCTACTTCTTCTACTTCTTCTTCTCCTTCTTCTTCTTCGTCTTCTTCTTCTCTTCTTCTTCTGCTTCTTTGTCTTCTTCTTCGTTGTATTCTTCTTCTTCTTCTTCTTCTTTTTCTTCTCATTCTTCTTCTTCTTGTTATCTCTTCTTCTTCTCCTTCTCCTTCTTATACTTCTTCTTCTTCTTCTTCTTCTTCTTCTTCTCCTTCTTATACTACTTCTTCTTCTCCTTCTTCTACTACTTTTTTATCACCATCATCCCCATCTTCTTCTTCTTCTTCCTCTTCTTCTTCATGATCTCCTTTTTATTTTTATTCTTCTTCTTCTTCTTGTTCGATTTCTTCTACTTCTTCTTCTTCTTCTTCTTCTTCTTCGTCTTCTTTTTTGTCTTCTTCTTCATCTTCGTCTTCTTCTTCTTCTTCTTCTTCTTTATCTTCTTTAGCTTCTTCATCATCATTATCTTCTTCTTTTACTTCTCCATTTTTATCGTCATCATCGTCATAATCATCTTTTTCTTCTTCTAGTTCTTCGCCTTCTTTAACATCTTCTTCTTCTTCTTCTCCTTGTCCTCTTTCTTCATCATCATCTTCCACTTCGTCTTCTTCATCATCTTCTTCTTATTCTCCATCTTGTTCTTCTTCTTCATCTTATTCTTCCTGTTATTCGTAATCTTCGTCTTCCTTTTCCACTCCTTCCACTTCTTCCTCATGTTCGCCTTCTTCGACTCCTTCTTCCTCTTCTTCTTCTTCTTGTTCACCTTCTTCTACCTCTTTTTCTTCTTCATCATCTTCTTCTTCTTCATCTTCTTTTTCCTCTTCTTCTTCTTCTTCTTCTTCTTCTCCTTCTTCTTAAACTTCTTCTTCTTCTTCATCTTTGTCTTCTTCTTCTTCATCTTAATCGTCTACTTCTTCTTCATCTTCTTCTTCTTCTTCTTCTTCACCTCTTCTTTATGTTCCTCTTCCTCATTTTTCTTTACTTCGTAGTCTTCTTCGTCACCTTCTTCTTCATCTTCTTCTTCTTCTTCTACTTCTTCTACTTTTTCTTCTTCTCCTTCTTCGTCGTGCACTTCTTCTTAATGATCTTCTACTCTTTCTTTTCTTCCTCTTGTCCTTCTTTCTCTTCTTCATCTTCTTCTTCTTAATCTTCTTCTTCTTATTCTACCTCTTTTTCTTCTTCATCTTCTTCTTCTTCTTCACCTTCTTTTTCTTCTTCTTCTTCTTCTTCTTCTTCTTCTCCTTCTTCTTAAACTTCTTCTTCTTCATCTTTGTCTTCTTCTACTTCATCTTAATCGTCTTCTACTTCTTCTTCTTCTTCTCCCCTTCTTTATGTTCCTCTTCCTCATTTTTGTTTACTTCGTAATCTTCTTTGTCGCCTTCTTCTTCTTCTTCTTCTACTTCTTCTACTTCTTCTTCTTCTCCTTCTTCGTCGTCCTCTTCTTCTTAGTGATCTTCTTCTCTTTCTTTTCTTCCACTTCTCCATCTTTCTCTTCTTCATCTTCTTCTTCTTAATCTTCTTCTTCTTCTTCATCATCGTCATCATCATCATCATCTTCTTCTTCTTCTTCTTGATCATCATCACATCATCATCATCATCTTCTTCTACTTCTTCTTCTTCTACTTCTTCTTTCTCTCTTTCTTCTACTTCTTGTCTTTCTTCTTCTCCTTCCCCTTCTACTTCTACATCTACTTCTACTACTATTACTTCCTCTTCTTCTTCATCTTCTTCTTCTTCTTCTCCTCTTCTTTATCTTCATCATGTTCTTCATCTTCTTCTTTTTTTTTTCTTCTACTTGTACTTCTTCATCTTCTTCTTCTTCTCCTTCTTCTTCACCTTGTTCTTCTTCATCTTCGACTTCTTTGTTTTCTTCTTCATTTTCCTCTTCTACTTCATCTTCTTTTTCATTTTCTTCTATGACTTCTCCTTCTTCTTCTCCTCCTTCTTCTCCTTCTTCTTTGCCTTGTTCTCTTTCTTCTTCTTCTTCTTCTCCTTCTTCTTCCTCTTCTTCTGCTTCTCCTTTGCCTTCTTTTTCATTGTCTTCTTGCTCATCTTCATCATCATCATCATCTTCTTTTTTTTCTTCTTTCTCATCTTCTTTGCCTTCTTCTTCTTCGTCTTAATCTTCTTCTTGCTCGTCATCTTCTTCTTCTTCTTCTTATACTTCTTCTTCATGTTCATCTTCTTTTTCTTCTTCTTCTTCTTTGTCTTCTTCATCTTCTTTTGGTTCTTCTTCTGTCTCTTCAGCTTCTTCTTCTTCTTCTTCTAATTCTTCTTCTACTTTTTCTTCTTCATCTACTTCTTGTTCTTCTTCTTTTTCATCAAAATCTGCTTTTTCTTCTTCCTCTTCTTCTTCGTCCTTTCCTTTTTCTTTGTCTTATGTTTCTTCACCTCCATCTTCTTCTTAATCTTCTTCTTATTCTTCTTCATGTTCTTCTTCAACATCTACTTCTTCTTCTTCTTCTCCTTCTTTTTCTTTGCCTTCTTGTTCTCTTCTTCTTCTACTTCTTTGTCTTCTTATTTTTTGTATTCTTCTTCTCTTTCTTCTTTTTCTTCTTATTCTTCTTCTTCTTATTTAACTTCATCTTCTTCTCCTTTTCCATCTTCAACTTCTTCTTCTTCTTCTTCTTCTTCTCCTTCTCTAACTTCTTTTTCTTCTTCTTCTACAACTTCTTGTTTTTTATCATCATCACCCCCATCTTCTTCTTCTTCTTCCTCTTCTTCTTCATCATCTTCTTTATTTGTTTTATTCTTCTTCGTCTTCTTCCTCTTCTTCTTCATCTTCTTCGACTTCTACTTCTTTTCCTTCTTCTTCTTCTTCCTCTTCTTCTTTGTCTTCTTCTTCTTTGTCTTCTTCTTCTTCTTCTTCTAATTCTTCTTCCTCGTCTTCTTCATCTTTGTGTTCTTCTTCTTTTTAGTCTTGTTCTTCATCATCGTCATCATCTTATTCATCTTCTTCTTTTCTTCATCTTCTTCTTCTTCATCTTCTTCTACTTCTTCATCAACTTCTTCTTCTCCATTATCATCAACATCATCATTATAATCATCTTTTTCTTCTTCTACTTCTTCTTCGCCTTCTTCAACATCTTCTTCTTCTTCTTCTTCTCCTTGTCCTCCATCATCATCATCTTTTTCATCTTCATCATCATCTTCTTCTTGTTCTCCTTCTTATTCTTTTGCTACTTTTTCTTCTTCTTCTTCATCATCATCATCTTTATCTTCTTCCTCTTATTATTCGTAATCTTTGTCTTCCTTTTTTACTTCTTCTTCTTCCACTTCTTCCTCTTGTTTGCCTTCTTCGTCTCCTTTGTCTTCTTCTTATTCTTCACCCTCTTCTTCTTCTTTTTCTTCTTCATCTTCTTCTTCTTCTTCACCTTCTTTTTCTTCTTCTTCTTATTCTTCTTCTTACCCTTCTTCTTAAACTTGTTCTTCTTCTTCTACATCTTTGTCTGCACTTGCTTTATCTTAGTCGTCTTCTACTGCTTCTTCTTCTTCATCTTCATCTTCCTCTTCTTCTTCTTCGCCTTCTTCTTCTTCTTTTTCTTCTTTATCTTTTTTTCCTCTTCTTCCTCTTCTTCTTCTCTTCGGCTTCTTCTTCTCCCCTTCTTCATGTTCCTCTACCTCATTTTTCTTTTCTTTGTAATCTTCTTCGTCGCCTTCTTCTTCTTCTTCTTCTATTTATTCTTCTCCTTCTTCGTCATCATCTTCTTCTTCTTCTTCATCATCATCTTCTTCCTCTTCTTCACCTTCTTCTTCTTCTTTTTTGTCTTCTTCTTCGTCATTTTCTTCCTCTTCTTATTCGACCTATTCTTCTACTACTACTTATTTTTCTTCTTCTTTGTCTTTTTCTTTTTCAACTTCTTCTTCATCTCCTTCTTCTTCATCATCTTCTTTTTTTCATCATCATCTTCTTCTTCTTCTTCTTCATCCCTTTCTTTTTTTC
>JAIUJO010001258.1:0-10000 GCA_023846275.1 Vanilla planifolia | reverse complement strand
CAACAACTTCTTCTTATTCTTCTTCTTCTTCTTATTCTTCTTCTTCTTCTTCTTCTGCATAATTTTCTTCTCTTTCTTCTTCTTCTTCTTCTTCTTTCTAATCTTCTTATTCATCATCATCATCTTCTTCTTCTTCTTCCACTTCCTCTCCTTCTCCTTCTTCTACTTCTTTTTCTCCTTTGTCTTCTTCTTCTTCCTCTTCTTCTTCTTTTGCTTTTTCTTCTTCTTCTTCGTCTTCTTCTTCTTCTTCCTCATCTTCTTCTTTCTCTTCATCTTCTTCTTCTTCTTCTTCCTGTTCTTCTTCTTCTTCATCTTTTCTTGTTGTTCTTCTTCTTCTACTACTTCCACTTCTTGATACTCCTCTTCATTGTCTTCCCCTTTTCATCTCTTCTTCATCTTCTTCTTTTTCTTCTTCTTCTTCTTCTTCTTCTTCTTCTTCTTCTTCTTCTTCTTCTTCTTTTCCTCCTTCTTCTCCTCCTCCTCATCATCTTCCTTCTCCTTCCTCTTCTTCTTCTTCTTCTTCTTCTTCTTCTTCTTCAACTTCTTCGTCATCCTCTTCTCCATAATCTACTATTTCTTCTTCTTCTTCTTCGTCCTCTTCTTCTTCATCTTCTTCTTCTTGTTTTTCTTGTTCTTTTTCTTCTTCATCTTCTTCTTCTTTTATTTTCCCTTCTTCTTTTTCTTCATTATCTTCTTCTTCTTCTTTTTCTTCCTGTTCGTCTTCTTTTTTTCTTCTTCGTCTTCTTCTTCTCCTCCTTTTTCATCTTCTTCATCCTCTTCTTCTTCTTCTTCTTCTTCTTCTTTTTGTGCTTCTTTTTCTTCTTTGTCTTCTTCTTCATATTCTTCATTTTCTTCTTCTTCTCCTACTTCTTTATCCTTTTTTTCTCTTGATGTTCTAATTCTTATTATTATTATTCCTCTTCTTCTTCTTCATTTTTTTCTTCTTCTTCTTCATTTTTTTCTTCTTCTTCTTCTACTACTACAACTTATTCTTCGTCTTCTTCTTCCTTCTCTTCTTCATCTTCTTCTTCTTCTTCTTTTTCTTCTTCTACTTCTTCTTCATTTTCTTCTTTCTCTTCTTCATCTTCTTTATCTTTTTCTTCTACTTGTTCTTCTTCTTCTTCTTTCTCTTCTTTTTTTCCACTTCATCCTTTTCCTCTTTTCCTTTTTTCTTTTCTTTATTTTCCTCTTTTTCTTCACCTTCTTCATCTTCAAAATCTTCTTCTTCTTCTTGTTAATCTTATTCTTATACTTCTTCTTGTTCTTGTTCTTCTTCTTCTTCCTCTTCTTCTTCATATTCTTCTTCTCTTTCATCTTCTTCTTCTCCTTCATCTTCTTCTCTTTCTTCTTGTTCTTCTTCTTCTTCTCCTTCTCCTTCTCCTTCTCCCTCTTCTTCTTCTTCTTCATCTTCTTCTCCTTCCTCTTATACTTCGTCCTCTTCTTCTTCTTTTCTCTTTCTTCTTCTTCTTCTTCTTCGTCTTGTCTTTCTTGTTCTTGTTCTTGTTCTTCTTCAACTACTTCTTCATAATCATCATCATCTTCTTCTTCTTCTACTTCTTTGTCTCTTCTTCTTCTTCTCCTTCTTTCTCATCTTCTTCTTCTGCTTCTTCTTCTACTTTTTCTTCTTCTTCTGCTACTTCTTCTACTTCTCTTTCTTCTTGTTCTTGTTCTGCTTGTTCTTCTTCGTCTTCTGCTTCTTCATCTTCTTTGCTTTCTTCTTCTTCTTCTCCTCCTCCTCCTTCTTTCTCCTTTTCTTCATCCTTTTCTTCTTCTACTTCTTCGTCTTCCTCATCTTCGTCCTATACCTCTTTTTCTTCTTCCTCTTCATCATCATCATCATCATCATCTTATTCTTCTTCTTTTCCTTCTTTTTGGTCCTCGTAGTCTTCTTCTTCTTTCCTTTTTCTTATTCTTCTTCTTCTTCATCACCATCTTCTTCTTTCTTCTACTTCTTTTTCTTTCTCTTTGTCTTCTTCTTCTTTTTATTCTTCTTTTCCTTTTTCTTATTCTTCTTCTTCTTCTTCACCTTCTTCTCCTTCTTCTTTATCTTCTTCTTCTTCTTCTTCATCCTCCATTTCTTCTTCTTCTTCTTCCTCCTCTCCTTCTTCTCCTCCTCCTACTCCTTTTTTCTTCTTCTTCTTCTTCTTCTTCTTCGTCTTCTTCTTCTTCTTGTTCTCCATCTTCTTGTTATTCTTCTTCTTGTTCGTTGTCTTCCTCTTCTTCTTGTTCTCCATCTTCTTCTTCTTCTTCATCTTCATCATCATCTTCTTTGTTTTCTTCTTCTTCCTCATCATCATCATCATCATCTTCTTCTTCTTCTTCTTCTTCTTCTTCTTCTTCTTCTTCTTCTTCTTTTTCTTCTCCTTCTTCCTCTTCTTTGACTTCTTTGTCTTCTTCTTCCACCTCTTATTTTTCTTCTTCTTCTCTACTTTGCCTTCTTCTTCTTCTTCATCTTCTTCTTTTTCTTCAATGTACTCTTCTTCTTTTTCTTCTTCTTCTTCTTCTTTGCCTTCTCATTCTTCTTCTCCTCCACCTCCTGCTCCTTTTTCTTTTTCTTCTTCTACTACTTCTTTTACTTCTTCCTCTTCTCCTTCTTCTTCCTCTTCTCCTGCTTCTCTCTTGCCTTCTTCTTCATTCTCTTCTTCCTCTTCTTCATCATCATCATCTTCTTCTACTTCATCATCTTCTTCTTCTTCTTCTTCTTTTTCTTTGTCTTCCTCTTCTTTGCCTTATGCTTCTTCTTGTTCATCATCTTCTTCTTCTTCTTATTTTTCTTTTTAATCTCTTATTTTAATACTTCTTTTTCCCCTTCGACTTCTTCTTCTAATTCTTCTTTTTCAATATCTTCTTCTTCTTCCTCTTCTTCTTTGTCTTCTTCTTTTTCTAAGCCTTCTTCTTCTTTGCCTTCTTCTTCTTCTTCTTCATCTTCTTCTATGACTTCTACTTCTACTTCTTCTTCTTCTTCTTCTTCTTCTGCTTCTTCATCTTCTTCTTCTCTTCTTCCTCCTCTTCTTTTTCTTCTTCTTCTTCATCTTGTTTTTGTTCCAATTTTTATTCTTCTACTTCTTCATCTTCTTCTTCTTCTTCATAATCTTCTTCTTCTTCTTCTTCTTCTTCACCTTCTTCTCCCTTTTCTACTACTTCTTCTTCTTCTTTTGCTTCTTCTACTTCTTCTTCTCCATCCTCTTCTTCTTCTTCTTCTTCTCCATCTTCTTCATCTTCTTATTCTTCATCTTCTTGTTCTTGTTCATGTTCTTCTTATATTCTTCTTTTTTTTTCTTCATCGTCATCATCATCACCTACTTCTTCTTTTTCTTCTTCCTCTTGTTCGTCCTCTACTTCTTCTTCGACTTCTTCTTTTTCTTCATCTTCTTCTTCTTCTTCTTCGTCTTCTTCTTCTTCTTTGTCATCTTGTTCTTCTTCTTAAACTTCTTCTTCTTCTTCATCTTCTTCTTCATCATCATCATCTTCTTCTTCTTCTTCTTCTTCTTCTTCCCTTTTTTCTCTTTCTTCTTCTTCCTTTTATTCTGATTCTTCTTTTTCTTATTCTTATTCTTCTTCTTTTTCCTCATCTTCTTATTTTTCTTCTTCTTCTTCTTCTTCTTCTTCTTCTTCTCCTCATTCTTCTCCTCCTCCTTCTTCTTCTTATTCTTATTCTTCTTCATCTTCTTCTTCGCCTTGCGTGTCTTCTTCGCCTTATTCTTCTTATACTACCTCCTCTTCCCCTTGTTTACCTTCTTGGACTTCTTCTCCTTCATCTCCTCCTCCTCCTTATTTGACTTCTTCTTATTCTCCATGTTCTTCTACTTCTTCCTCTTCTTCTTCTTCTTCTTCTTCTTCTTACCCTTCATCATCATCATCATCATCATCTTCTTCTTCTTCTTCTTCTTCTTCTTCTACTTCTTCTACTTTCTCTTCTACTTCTTCTTCTTCTCCTTCTTCGCCTTCTTCTTCTTCTTCTTCTTCTTCTTCTATTTATTCGCCTTTTTCTTCTTCTTCTTCTTCTTCTTCTTCCTCTTCATCTTCTTCCCCTTCTTTGTGGTCCTCTTCTTCATTTTTCTATTCTTCAACATCTTCTTTGTCTTCTTCTTCTTGTTCTTCTTCTTCTTCATCTTCTTCTTTTTCTTCTACTACTACATCTTCTTTTCCTTCTTCATTTTCTTCGTCGTCATCTTCTACTTCTTGATGTACTTATTCTTAAACTTCTACTTGTTCTTCTTCATCTTTTTCTTCTTCTTCTTGTTCATTTTCTTTCCCTTGTTCTTTTTATTCTTCTTCTTCTTCTTCTTCTTCTTCTTCACTTTCTTCTTCATCTTCTTTTTCTCCTTCTTTCTCTTATTTGTCCTCATGGTCCTCTTCTTCTTCCCCATCTAATCCTTCTTCATCTTCTTCTTCTTCTTCTTCTTCTTCTTCTTCTTTTCTTCTTGTTCTTTGAATTCTTCTTGTTCTCCTTCTTCTTCTACTTCTACTTCTTTTTATTCTTCGTTTTCTTCTTTTTCTTCTTGTTCTTCTTCATCTTCTTCCTCTTCCTCTTCTTCTTTCTCTTCTTCTTCGTCTTCTTTTTCAAGTTCTTCATCTTCTTCTCCTTGTTCTGCTTGTTCTTCTTCTTCTTCTTCTTCTTCTTCTTCTTTTTTACTCTTCTTCTTCTACTTCTTCTATTTCTTCTTCCCGTTCTTCTTCAACTTGTTCTCCTTCTTCTTCTTCTTAATGCTCTTCTTCTCATTCATCTTCTTCTCCTCCTTTAACTTCTACTTCTTCTTCTTCTTCTTCTTCTTCTTCTTCTCCTTCTCCTTCTTCTTCTTCTTCTTCTTCATCTTCTTCTTCTTCTTCTCCTTATTATCCTCCTTCTTCTTCTTCTTCTTCTTTGATTTCTCCCTCTTCTTCTTCTTCTTCTTTAACTACTTTTTGTTTTTCTTCTTCTTCGTCTTCTTTTCCTTTGACTTCTTCATCTTCTTCATCTTGTTCTTCATCATCATCTTCTTCTTCTTCTTCTTCTTCTTTTTCTTCTTCTTATCTCGTCCTTTCCTTCTTCTCGCTGATCCACTTCTTCTTGTTGATCCACTTCTTCTCTTGTTCTTCTTCTTCATCTTCTTCTTCTTCTTCTTCTTCTTCGACTTTTTCTTCTGACTTCTTCTTCTTCTTCTTCCACTTCTACCTCTTCATCTTCTTCTACTTCTTCTTCGTCATCTCTTCTTATTCTTCATTTTCTTCTTCTTATTACTCTTCTTTTTCTTTTTCTTCTTCTTCTTCGTCCTCTTCTTGTTCTTTTTTCTCTTATTTTTCTTCTTCTTCGTCTTCTTCAACTTCTTCTTCTTCTTCTTCTTCTTCTTCCTCCTCCTCCTCGTCTTCTTCTTCTCCTTCTTTTTCTTCTCTTTGTTCTTCTTCTCTTTCTTCTTCTCCTTCTTCTTCTTCTTCTTTTTCTTCTCTTTATTCTTCTCCTTATTTTTCTTCTCCTTCATCTTCTTCTTCTCCTTCTCCTTCTTCTTCTTTGTCTTCTTCTTCTTATTCGTTGTCTTCCTCTTCTTCTTTTTCTCCTTCTTCACCTCGTCTTGTTTCTTTTTCTGTTTCTTCTTCTACTTCTTCTTCTTCATCTTTTCCTTCTTCTTCAACTTCTTTCTCCTTCATCTTCTTCTTCTCCTTCTTTGTCTTCTTCTTCTTCTTCTCCTTCTTCTTCTTCTTCATATTATTCTTCTTCTTCTTATTTTTCTTCTTCCTTTTCTTATACTTTTTCTTCGCCTTCTTCTTCATCTTCTTCTTCTTTTCCTTCTTCTTGCTCTTCTTCATCATATTTTTCTTCTTCTTCTTCTTCAACTTCTTCATCTTCTTCCTCTTCATCTTTTTTTCCTCTTCTTGTTCTTCCTCTACCTCATCTTCATTTTCTTCATCCTATTCTTGTATGTCGTCTTCTTCTCTTTCTTCTTCTTCCTCTTCTCCTTCTTCCTTTTCTTACTCTTCTTCCTCTTCTTTCTCTACTACTTCTTATTAATCTTTTTCTACTTCATCATCATCGTCATCATCATCATCATCTTCTTCTTTTTCTTCTTAATCATCATGATCATCATCATCATCATCATCATCGTCGTCGTCTTCTTCTTCTTCAACTGCTTCTTCATCTTCTCTTTCTTTTGCTTCTTCTTCTCCTTCTTCTTCTCCTTCCCCTTCTACTTCTTTTTCTACTAGTATTACTTCTTCTTCTTCTCCTCTTCTTTTTCTTCTTCTTCTTCGACCTCTTTATTTTCTTCTTCATTTTCCTCTTCTTCTTCTTCATCTTTTTCGTTTTCTTTTTCTTCTATGACTCCTCCTTCTTCTTCTCCTCATTTTTCTCCTTCTTCTTTGCCTTCTTCTTCTTCTTCTCCTCCTCCTTCTTCTTCCTCTTCTTTTGCTTCTCCTTCTCCTTCTTTTTCATTGTCTTCTTGCTCTTCTTCATCATCATCGTCTTATACCTTTTTTCTTCTTTTTTCTCCTCTTCTTTTCCTTCTTCGTCATCATCTTCTTCTCGTTCGTTATCTTCTTCTTCTTCTTATACTTCTTCTACATGTTCATCTTCTTCTTTTAATTCTTTTCTTCTTCTTCTTCTTCTAATTCATCTTCTACTTCTTCTTCTTCTTCTTCATCTACTTCTTTTTCTATCTTTTTCATCAAAATCTTGTTCTTCTTCTTCTTCTTCCTCTTCTTCTTCGTCCTTTTCTTTTTCTTTATGTTATTCTTCTTCACCTCCATCTTCTTCTTATTCTTCTTCCTATTCTTCTTTGACTTCTTCTTCAACCTCTACTTCTTCTACTTCTTTTGCCTCTTCAGCTTCTTATTCCTCTTCTTATTCTTCTTCTTCTTCTTCTAATTCATCTTCTACTTCTTCTTCTTCATCTACTTCTTTTTCTGTCTTTTTCATCAAAATCTTGTTCATCTTCTTCTTCCTCTTCTTCTTCGTCCTTTTCTTTTTCTTTATGTTATTCTTCACCACCTCCATCTTCTTCTTATTCTTCTTTGACTTCTTCTTCAACCTCTACTTCTTCTACTTCTTCTACTTCTTCTTCTCCTTCTTCTTCTTCGTCTTCTTCTTCTCTTCTTCTTCTGCTTCTTTGTCTTCTTCTTCGTTGTATTCTTCTTCTTCTTCTTCTTCTTTTTCTTCTCATTCTTCTTCTTCTTGTTATCTCTTCTTCTTCTCCTTCTCCTTCTTATACTTCTTCTTCTTCTTCTTCTTCTTCTTCTTCTCCTTCTTATACTACTTCTTCTTCTCCTTCTTCTACTACTTTTTTATCACCATCATCCCCATCTTCTTCTTCTTCTTCCTCTTCTTCTTCATGATCTCCTTTTTATTTTTATTCTTCTTCTTCTTCTTGTTCGATTTCTTCTACTTCTTCTTCTTCTTCTTCTTCTTCTTCGTCTTCTTTTTTGTCTTCTTCTTCATCTTCGTCTTCTTCTTCTTCTTCTTCATCGTAATCATCAACTTTTTCATCTTCTTCTTCTTCTTCTTCTTCTTTATCTTCTTTAGCTTCTTCATCATCATTATCTTCTTCTTCTACTTCTCCATTTTTATCGTCATCATCGTCATAATCATCTTTTTCTTCTTCTAGTTCTTCGCCTTCTTTAACATCTTCTTCTTCTTCTTCTCCTTGTCCTCTTTCTTCATCATCATCTCCCACTTCGTCTTCTTCATCATCTTCTTCTTATTCTCCATCTTGTTCTTCTTCTTCATCTTATTCTTCCTGTTATTCGTAATCTTCGTCTTCCTTTTCTACTCCTTCCACTTCTTCCTCTTGTTCGCCTTCTTCGACTCCTTCTTCCTCTTCTTCTTCTTCTTGTTCACCTTCTTCTACCTCTTTTTCTTCTTCATCATCTTCTTCTTCTTCATCTTCTTTTTCCTCTTCTTCTTCTTCTTCTTCTTCTTCTCCTTCTTCTTAAACTTCTTCTTCTTCTTCATCTTTGTCTTCTTCTTCTTCATCTTCTTCTTCTTCTTCTTCTTCACCTCTTCTTTATGTTCCTCTTCCTCATTTTTCTTTACTTCGTAGTCTTCTTCGTCACCTTCTTCTTCATCTTCTTCTTCTTCTTCTACTTCTTCTACTTTTTCTTCTTCTCCTTCTTCGTCGTGCACTTCTTCTTAATGATCTTCTACTCTTTCTTTTCTTCCTCTTGTCCTTCTTTCTCTTCTTCATCTTCTTCTTCTTAATCTTCTTCTTCTTATTCTACCTCTTTTTCTTCTTCATCTTCTTCTTCTTCTTCACCTTCTTTTTCTTCTTCTTCTTCTTCTTCTTCTTCTTCTCCTTCTTCTTAAACTTCTTCTTCTTCATCTTTGTCTTCTTCTACTTCATCTTAATCGTCTTCTACTTCTTCTTCTTCTTCTCCCCTTCTTTATGTTCCTCTTCCTCATTTTTGTTTACTTCGTAATCTTCTTTGTCGCCTTCTTCTTCTTCTTCTTCTTCTACTTCTTCTACTTCTTCTTCTTCTCCTTCTTCGTCGTCCTCTTCTTCTTAGTGATCTTCTTCTCTTTCTTTTCTTCCACTTCTCCATCTTTCTCTTCTTCATCTTCTTCTTCTTAATCTTCTTCTTCTTCTTCATCATCGTCATCATCATCATCATCTTCTTCTTCTTCTTCTTGATCATCATCACATCATCATCATCATCTTCTTCTACTTCTTCTTCTTCTACTTCTTCTTTCTCTCTTTCTTCTACTTCTTGTCTTTCTTCTTCTCCTTCCCCTTCTACTTCTACATCTACTTCTACTACTATTACTTCCTCTTCTTCTTCATCTTCTTCTTCTTCTTCTCCTCTTCTTTATCTTCATCATGTTCTTCATCTTCTTCTTTTTTTTTTCTTCTACTTGTACTTCTTCATCTTCTTCTTCTTCTCCTTCTTCTTCACCTTGTTCTTCTTCATCTTCGACTTCTTTGTTTTCTTCTTCATTTTCCTCTTCTACTTCATCTTCTTTTTCATTTTCTTCTATGACTTCTCCTTCTTCTTCTCCTCCTTCTTCTCCTTCTTCTTTGCCTTGTTCTCTTTCTTCTTCTTCTTCTTCTCCTTCTTCTTCCTCTTCTTCTGCTTCTCCTTTGCCTTCTTTTTCATTGTCTTCTTGCTCATCTTCATCATCATCATCATCTTCTTTTTTTTCTTCTTTCTCATCTTCTTTGCCTTCTTCTTCTTCATCTTAATCTTCTTCTTGCTCGTCATCTTCTTCTTCTTCTTCTTATACTTCTTCTTCATGTTCATCTTCTTTTTCTTCTTCTTCTTCTTCTTTGTCTTCTTCGTCTTCTTTTGGTTCTTCTTCTGTCTCTTCAGCTTCTTCTTCTTCTTCTTCAAATTCTTCTTCTACTTTTTCTTCTTCATCTACTTCTTGTTCTTCTTCTTTTTCATCAAAATCTGCTTTTTCTTCTTCCTCTTCTTCTTCGTCCTTTCCTTTTTCTTTGTCTTATGTTTCTTCACCTCCATCTTCTTCTTAATCTTCTTCTTATTCTTCTTCATGTTCTTCTTCAACATCTACTTCTTCTTCTTCTTCTCCTTCTTTTTCTTTGCCTTCTTGTTCTCTTCTTCTTCTACTTCTTTGTCTTCTTATTTTTTGTATTCTTCTTCTCTTTCTTCTTTTTCTTCTTATTCTTCTTCTTCTTATTTAACTTCATCTTCTTCTCCTTTTCCATCTTCAACTTCTTCTTCTTCTTCTTCTTCTTCTCCTTCTTTAACTTCTTTTTCTTCTTCTTCTACAACTTCTTGTTTTTTATCATCATCACCCCCATCTTCTTCTTCTTCTTCCTCTTCTTCTTCATCATCTTCTTTATTTGTTTTATTCTTCTTCGTCTTCTTCCTCTTCTTCTTCATCTTCTTCGACTTCTACTTCTTTTCCTTCTTCTTCTTCTTCCTCTTCTTCTTTGTCTTCTTCTTCTTTGTCTTCTTCTTCTTCTTCTTCTAATTCTTCTTCCTCGTCTTCTTCATCTTTGTGTTCTTCTTCTTTTTAGTCTTGTTCTTCATCATCGTCATCATCTTATTCATCTTCTTCTTTTCTTCATCTTCT
>JAIUJO010002320.1:120000-125782 GCA_023846275.1 Vanilla planifolia | reverse complement strand
AGAAGAACATGAAGTAGAAGAACAAGATGACAAAGAAGAAGATGAATAACAAGTAGTAGTAGTAGAAGAAGAACAACAAGTAGTTGATGTTAAATAAGAAGAAGAAGAAGAAGAAGAACAAGAAGATGAAGAAGAAGAAGAAGAAGAAGAAGAATAAGAGAAGAAGACAAAAAAGTTGAAGAAGGAGAAGAAGAAGAAGAAGACGAAGAAGACGACAAAGCAGAAGAGGAAGAAAAAGAAGATGAAAATGATCAGGAAAAAGAAGTGAAAAATAAGAAGAAGATGAAGAAAAAGAAGAAGAAGAAGAAGAAGAAGAAGAAGTTAAAGAAAATGAAGAAGAATATGAAGAAGAAGAAGAGGAAGAAGAAGAAAATAAAAACAAGAAAAGAAGTAGAAGTTGATGATCACTAAGATGAAGAAGAAGAAGAAGAAGTAGAAGAAGAAGAAAAAGAAGAAGAAGAGGATGAGGAAGAAAAACTAGTACATGAAGAAAAATAATAATAAGAAGAATCAAATAATAATGTGAAGAAGAAGAAGAAGAAGAATAAGACGAACAATGAGTAGGAGAAGAGAACGAGGTAGCGGATGAAGAAGAAGACAAAGAAGAAAGAGAATAAAAAAAAGAACAGCAAGAAGAAGAAAAAAAGAAAAAGAAGAAGAAGACGATGAAGAAGAAAAAGAAGAGGAAGAAGAAGAAAAAGATGAAGCTGAAGAGGAAGAAGAAGAAGAATGAGAAGGAGAAAATGAAGAAAAAGAAAAAAGAAGAACAAGAACAAGGACAACAAGAAAAAGAATAAAAAGAAGGAGAAGATGATGATGAAGAAGAAGAAGAATAAGAAGAAGAACAAAAATATGAAGAATGAAAATAAGAAGTAGCATGAGGAGGAGGAGGAGGAGAAGAAGAAGAAGAGGAAGAAGAAGAAGGAGAAGAAGTAGAAGAAGAAGAAGAGGAGAAAGAAGAAAAAGAAGGGGAAGAAGAAGAAGAAGGGGAAAAAAAAGTGAAACAAAAGATGAAGAAGAAGAAGAAGAAGAAGAAGAAGAAGAAGAAGAAGAAGAAGAAGAAAAAGAACAAGAAGTAGAAGAACAAGATGACAAAGAAGAAGATGAATAACAGTAGTAGTAGTAGTAGTAGAAGAAGAAGAAGAAGAAGAAGAACAATTAGTTGATGTTGAATAAGAAGAAGAAGAAGAAGATGATGATGAAGAAGATGAAGAAGAAGAAGAAGATGGTGATGAAGAAGAGGAAGAAGTAGAAGAAAAAGCAAAAGAAGAGAAGAAGAAGAAGGATAAGAAGAAGAAGAGAGGAAGATGAAGAAGTGGAAGAAGAGGAAGAAGAAGCAGAGGAGCAAGAAGAAGAAGAAGAAGAAGAAGAAGAAGAAAAGAAAATGAACACAAAGAAAAAGAAGACGAAGAAGATGAAGAAAAGGAAGAAGAAGACGAAGAAGGAGAAGTTGAAGAAGAAGAAGAAGAGGAAGAAGAAGAAGAAGAAGAAGAAGAAGAAGAAGAAGAAGAAGAAGAAGAAAATCAAAAGAAGAGCAGGAAGAAGAAGATGAAGAAGAAGATGGCCAAGAAGAAGAAGTAGAAAAAGACGAAGAAGAAGAAGAAAGATGAGGAAGAAGAACTAGAAGATGATGATGATGATCATGATTAAGAAGAAGAAGAGGAAGAGGAATAAGAAGAAGAAGAAGAAGAAAAGAAGAAGGTGAAGAAGATGAAGAAGAAGAAGAAAAAGAAAAGGAGGAAGAAGAAGAACACAAACAACAACAACAACAAGATGAAGGAGCAGATGAAGAAGAAGAAGGATAAGAAGAAGAAGAAGAAGAAGAAGAAAAAGAGGAAGAAGAAGAACAGGAAGAAAAAGAGGAACAAACTGTAGAAGTTGTTTTAGAAGAATGAGAAGTTTAATAAGAAGTAGAAGAGGAGGAGGAAGAAGAAGAAGAATATGATGTAGAAGAAGAAGAAGAAAAAGAAAAAGAAGAATGCAAAGAAGAACAATAAGAAAATGAAGAAGAAGAAGAAGAATAAGAAAAAGAGGAAGGAGAAGAAGAAGGAGAAGAAGAAGAAGAGGAAGAGGATGAAGGAAACAAAAAAGACAAAGAATAAGAAGATGAAGACGAAGAAGTTGAATAAGAAAAAGATGATTTAGAAGAAGAAGAGGACAGAATATAAAGAAGAAGAAGAAGAAGAAGAGAACATAGAAGAAGAAGAGAACATAGAAGAAGAAGACAAAGAAAAGAAGAAAAAGAATGGGATGAAGAAGAAGACCAAGAAGAGGAAGATGAAGAAGAGAAAAGAGAAGAAGATGATGATGAAGAAGAAGAACAACAAGAACAAGAAGAAGAAGAAGAGGAAGAACAAGAAAAAAAAAGGGGAAGAAGAATAAGAAGAAGAAAAAGAGGAAATAACTGAAGAAGTCGATGAAGAAGAAAATGAAGATGAAGATGAGGAAGAAGAAGAAGAAGAAGGAGAAGAAGATGATGAAGTAGAAGAAGAAGGATAAGAAGAAGTCGAAGCTGAAGAAGAAGAAGAAGATGAAGATGACAAAAAAGGAGATGAAGAAGTAAAAGAACAAGTAGAAGTAATAGTAGTAATAGAAGAAGAAGAAGAAGAAGAAAACAAAGAAAGAGAAGAAGAAAACAAAGAAGAAGAAGAAGAAGAAGAAAAAGGAGGCGAAAACGAAAAAGAAGAACAAGAACAAGAAGAAGAAGAAGAAGATGGACAAGAAGAAGACGAATAAGTGGAATAAGAATAAGTCGACGAAAAAGAAGAAGAAGAAGAAGAAGAAGAAGACAAACAGGAAGAAGAAGAAGATGAAGATGAAGAAGAAGAGGAGGAAGAAGAAAAAGTACAAGAAGAAGAATAAGAAGGAGGAGGAGAAGAAGAAGAATAAAAAGAAGAAGAAGAAGAATAAGAAGGAGAAGAATAAGAATAAATAGAAGAAAGAGAAGAAGAGGAGCAAGAAGAAGAAGAAGAAAAAGAAGATAAAATAGAAGAAGGTGAAGAAGAAGAAAATGAAGAGGAAGAAGAAGAAGGCACAAAAGAAGAAGAATAAGATGAAGAAGAAGAAAGCAAATAAAACGAAGACGAAGAAGAGGAAGAAGAAGAAGAGAACGAAGAAGAAGGAAAGAAAAAGAAGAACAAGAAAAAGAAGAAGAAGAAGAAGAGGAGGAAGAAGAAGAAATAAAAGAAGAAGATATTGAAGAAGTAAAAGAAGAAGAAGAAGAAGAAGATAAAGGAGAAGAAAAAGAAGATTTAAAAAAAGAAGGAGACAGAAGAAGAAGAAGAAGAAGAAGAAGTTGATGAAGAAGAAGAAGAAGAAGAAGATGAAGAAAAAGTAGATGAATAAGAAGAAGAAGAAGAAGAAGAAGAGAAGAAGTGAAAGAAGTAGAAGACGAAGAAAAAAAAAGCAAAGAAAAAGAGAAGAAGAGAAAGAAGAAGGAAAGGAAGAAAAGGATGACAAAGAAGAGAAAGAAGATGAAAATGAAAAGGAAGAAGAAGAAGTAGTAGTAGAAGAAGAAGAAGACAACAAAGAAGAAGAGGAAGAAGAAGAAGAACAAGAAGACAAAGAAGAAGATGAGGAAGACGAAGACGAAGAAGAAGAAGAAGAACAAGAAGAGGAAGAAGAAGAAGAAGAAGAGGAAGAAGAAGACGAACAAGAAGAAGAAGAAGAAGAAGAAGAAGAACAATAAGAAGAAAAAGAATAAGATGAAGAAGAGATGAAGAGGAAGATGTTGAAGAAGAAGAAGAAGAAGAAGAAAAAGAAGAAGAAGAAGATGCTGAAGAAGAAGATGAAACAGAAGAAAGAAAAGAAAAATAAGAGGAGGACGAAGAAGATGTAAAAGAAGAAGAAGAGGAAGAAGACGGAGATGAAGAAGAAGAAGAAGAAGAATAGGCAGTTGATGATGAATAAGAAAAAGAAGAAGAAAAGAAGTAGATGATGAAGAATAAGAAGGAGATGAAGATGAAGAAGAATAAAAAGAAGAAGAAGAAGACAAAGAAGACGACAAAGTAGGAGACAAAGAAGAAGATGAAAAAGATGAAGAGAAAGAAGAAGTAAGCGAAAATGGAAGAAGAGGATGAAGAAGAAAAAGAAGAAGAAGAAGAAGAAGAAGAAAAATATGACAAAGAAGAAGAAGAAGAAGACGAAGAAGAAGAGGAATAATAAGAAGAAGATGGTGAAAAAGAAGAAGAAGAGGAAGAAGAGGAAGGCAAAGAAAAAAAAGAAGAAGAAGAAGAACAAAATAAAATGAAGAACTGAAGTGGAAGAAGAGAGAAGAGGATGATGATCACGATGAAGAAGAAGAAGAATGAGAAGAACAAGAAGAAGAAGTAGAAGAAGAAGAAGAAGAAGACAAAGAAGAAGACGATTAAGAAGAAAACGAAGAAGAGGAAGAAAAAGACGAAGAAGAAGAAGAAGAAGAAGAAGAAGAAGACGATTAAGTTGAAGATGAAGAAGTGGAAGAAGAAGAAGAGGAGGAGGAAGTAAAAGAATGAGAAGAAGAAAAAGAAGAAAAGGAAAAAAAGAAGAAGAAGAACAACAAGAAGAACAAGAATAAAAAGGAGGAGAAGATGAAGAGGAAGAAGAAGATGAAGAAAAAAAAGAAAAATAAAAATAAGAAGAAGAAGAAGGAGGAGAACAAGAAGAAAAAGACAGCAATAGAAGTAGAAGCAAAAGTAGAAGTAGAAGAAGAAGAATGCCACAAAGAAGAAGAAGAGGAAGAAGGGGAAGAAAAAGAGGAATTAGAGGACGAAGAAGAGCAAGAAGAATAAGAAAAAAAGGAGTAGAAAAAGTCAAAGAAGAAGAAGAACAGGATGACAAAGAAGAAGAAGAATAACACATAGAAGAAGAAGAAGAAGAAGAAGAATTGGAAGAAGACAAACAAGAGGAAGAAGACGAAGGCGAAGAAGAAGAAAGCAAAGAAGGTGAAGGAAAAGTTGAAGAAGATGAACAAGGAGAAGAAGAAGAAGAAGAAGAAGAAGAAGAAGATCAAGAAGAAGAACACGAAGAAGAAGATGAAGAAGAAAATGGCCATGAAGAAGAAGAAGGAGAAGAAGAAGAAGAAGAAGAAGAAGAAGAAGAAGAAGAGGATGAGGAAGAAGAAGAAGAAGATGCTGAGGATGATCATTATTAAGAAGAAGAAGAAGAAGAAGAACTAAAAGAAGAAGAATAAGAAGACGATGAGAAAGAAAAGGAAGAAGGAGAAGAAGAAGATAAAGAAGAGTAAGAAGAAGAAGAAGAAGAACTTGAATTAGAAAAGAGGAAGAACAAGAAGAAGAAGAAAAAGAAGAGTAAGAAAAAGAAGAAGAAGTGGATGTAGAAGATGACGAAGGAGATAAAGACGAAGAAGAGGAAGAAGAAGAAGTGGAAGGAGAAGAAGTTGAATAAGACGAAGAAGAAGAAGAAGTTAAAAAAGATGAAATGAAGAAGAAGGCAAACAAGAAGAAGAAGAAGAAGAAGAAGAAGAAGAAGAAGAAAAAGAAGAAGAAGAAGAAGAAGAAGAAGAAGAAGAATAATAATAAGAAGAGGAGGAGGAAATAGAAGAAGAATAAGAAGAAGAGGAGGAAAAAGAAGAAGAAGAAGAAGAATAGGAAGAAGAAGAAGAAGGAGAAGGGAAGAAGATGAAGAAGAAGAACAAGGAAAATAAGAAGATTAAAAATAAGAAGAAGCGGGAGAACAGGAAGAAGAAGAAGTAGACGAAGAAGAAGAAGAAGAACAGGAAGTAGAAGAAGTAGCAAAAGAAGAGGAAGAAAATGAAGAAGAAGAAGGCAACGAAGAAGTAGAT
>JAIUJO010002320.1:102500-115000 GCA_023846275.1 Vanilla planifolia | reverse complement strand
TGAAGAAGAAAAATATGCAGAAGAAAAAGAACAAGACAAAGAAGAAGTAGAAGACAAAGAAGAAGAAAAAGAAGAAGAGAAAGATGGAGAAAAAGAAGGAGAAGAAGACGTAAAAAGAGAAGAAGAAGAAGATGTAGAAGAAGAAGAAGAAGAAAAAGAAGAAAAAGAGGAAGAAGAAGAACAACAAGAACAAGAAGAATAAGAAAATGAAGAAGAAGAAGATAAAGAAGAAATAGAAGAAGAAGATGAAGAAGAAGACAAAGAAGTGGAAGAAGAAAAATACGTAAAAGAAAAAGAAGAGGAGGAAATAGAAGAAGAAGAAGAAGTAGTAGAAGAAGACAAAGAAGAAGGAGAAGAAGAAGAAGGTTAAGTACAAGAAGAATAATGAGAAGAAGAAAAAGAAGAAGAAGAAGAAGATGATGAAGAAGAAGAATAATAATATTAATAAGAAGAAGAGGAATAAGACAAATGAGAGGAAGAAGTACAAGAAGAAGAAGAATTAGAAGAAGAAGACAAAAAAGAAGAAGAGGAAGAAGGAGAAAAAGAAGAAAAAAAAGGAATGGAAGATTAAGAAGAAGCAGAAGAAGAAAAGAATAAGAATGAAGTTCTTTGTGCTTAAGAAATTCCCACAATAAGGGGGGTGAATTGTGGTAAATAAAATTATTTTTCTATTTTCGTTTTCAATTAAAAATTAAATCTTTTAAACACGAATAAGAAGAGATATAACTCAAAGATTTTTAAGGTGGTTTGACTCAAAATCGAGCCCACATCCATTCCCAACAGGTGTTGGGAAAAACAACACTAAAAATACCAAATTACAAGCGAGGTTTTTCGTACGGTTCACCTCAAACATACTTGAGATTTTACCTACGGCTAATCCCGATTCCACTTGAGTTTTTCCGGGTTCAACTATAACCTCGGGCTTTTGCATAATGCCGGGATGCCCTTACCGCAAAGAAACAATTGCAAAAATTGGCAACAAAGTATAAACTTAATACAATTTAACACAAGAATAAGGGACACTAAATACAAAAAAGTGGGAGGAAAAGAAATTGAAAATAGTGGAAGCAAAAACCTCTAATTTGGGAATCCTTCTTGCCACATTCTCTTTTTGAATTTGGAAGTACCTTGTGCACTTGAAATTGCTCAAAATCATGATTTGAAAGCTTTGAGAACTTCGTAATTGTAACCCATAGAAGTTCTTCATCCTTCCCTATTTATAAAGCTTAAATTTGAGCTCTAAAATAACTCCCAACGGCTCTTAAAATGAACTAGCAGTTTGGGTAACGGATGGAAAGCAGCCACCATCCAATTCGAGGCCCAAAAATGGACGTTTCTGATTGAATCTCTTTTTTACAGTTCGAGATTAATCCCGGTCGTTCGATCTAAGCAGCCTTGATCTGGACCTTTTGACGTGCATAGGTGTCCTGCATGTATTAGAATGATTTGTCAAGAAACTAGTCAAATTAAAACAGTTATCGCAGAGATTACGCATCCTAGTGCCTAACTGCTCAGCCTAGGTTCGTTTCTCCTGCTTGTTATTTTACGTTGATTAATCTCAGCTGTCTGATCTCACTTGCCCTTCTGCCTTCTTTGACAATCAGATTGGACTTTACTCCCACAATGCCCAAATAACTTTGTCATTATGCTTTATAAGGTATTCGGTTTATATGACTCTCGAGTCGCTTTGGGGTTGGCTCCCACCATCCTTCACCAAGATTTCATCACTTGGTTCGGGTCGACTTAATCTCGCTCTTTTCTGTTTAGCATTGCCTACGGTATGAATTCCTTTGGACTATGGGTGCCCCTTCCGGGTCAATCCTACAATTTTTATTATGATATATTTTTTTAATTTCTAAAGACCTGGACGGGCCAATGGTCAGGTTAGGTCGACCTGCCCAATGCTACGATGAAAATTCCTGAGAGCAATGTTGTTTTAAGGTGTCTTGTGATAATTGTTGTGCCAAAATTTTTTATTTAAGTATACCAAAATAGTTTTATATTATCATAGTATTATAAGTTTCCTAAATGACTATGAAAAGAAATTCATGAAAAATAATTTTTAAATAATTTTAAAAAATCAAATACTAATATCTATAATGTGCGTCAATAATGCTTCGCCCAAAATTAAAAATTCAATAATTATTAATTTTATAACATTTTTAAATGTTAATACTACTAGTGTGTCATATCATCTCAAAATTTGGACGTATCAAATTCAAGAAAAATAAAAAAAAATCAAGTATGAAAATTTTAGTGCATGGCTTCAAATTTCTTGAAGCTTGTCATGACTCAAAGAGCCTTGAAGACCATTATTTTAGATATTTAAAGTTCATGATTTGACTTAATTAAATATTAATAATTTTATTTAGAGCAAACTTATATGAGATATAAACATTTATGCTTGATGCATCAAACATAAGGATATAACAAAGAAGAAGAAGAAGAAGAGAAGGCAAAGAAGATGATGAATAAAAAGAAAAAGAAGAAGGTTAGGAAGAATAAGAAGAAAATAAAGAAGAAGAAGAAGAAGAAGAAGAAGAAGAAGAAGAAGAAGAAGAAGAAGATGAAGAAAAAGAAGAAGAAGAAGATGATGAAGAAGAAGAAGAAAAAGAAGAAGAAGAAGAGGAAGGCAAAGAAGAAGAAAAAGAAGAAGAGGAAGAAGAAGAAGAAGAAAACAAAGAAGAAGTAGAAGTAGAAGAAGAAAAAGAAGAAGAAGATAGAATAAAATATGGAGTAGAAGAGGAAGAGCAAAAAGAAGATCAACGTACAAGAAGAAGAAGAAGAAAAAGAACTAAAAGAAGAAGATGAAGAACAAGAAGACAAAGAAGGGAAGATTGAGAAGAGAAATGAGAATAAGAAAAAAAAGAAGAAGATGAAGATGAAGACGAAGGAGTAGGACACGAAGAAGAATAAGAATAATAATAATAATAATAATAAGAAGAAGAGGAAGAAGAAGAAGAAGAAAAAGAGAAATAAACTGAAGAAGTCAAACAAGAAGAAGAAGGGGAAGAAGAAGATGAGGAAGACGAAGAAGAAGATGAAGGGGAAGATAAAGAAGAATAAGAAGAAGACGAAACATAAGAAGTGGAAGAAGAAGACGAGGAGGAAGAACAAGATGAAGAAGAATAAGAAGAGGAAGAAGAAATAGTAGAAGAAGAAGATGAAGCAAAAAAAGAAGAAGAAGAAGAAGAAAAGAAGAAGAAGAAAGAGAAGCAAACAAAGAAGAAGAAGAGGAAGAAGATGAAAAAGAAGAAGAAGTAGATGATGATGAGAAAGAAGAGGAAGAAGATGAACGAGAAGAAGGTGAAGAAAGGGAAGAAGAACATGAAGAAGAAGAAGAAGAAGAAGAAGACGAAGTTGAAGAATAATAAGATGATAATGATGATGAAGAAAAAGAAGAATAAGTAGAAGATGTAGAAGAAGAAGAAGATGAAGAGGAAGAGGAAGAAGAAGTATAAGAAGAAGAAGAAGAAGAAGAAGAAGAAGTAGTTGAATAAGAAAGAGAAGAAGGGGAAGGAGAAGAGCAAGAAGTATAAGAAAAAGACGAAAAAGAAGAAAAAGGAGAAAAAGGAGAAAAAGAAGAAAGCAGGAGAAGGCAACGAAGAAGACGAAGAAGAAGGAGACAAAGAAGAAGGAGAAGAAGAAGAAGAAGAAGAAGAAGTAGGAGATGAAGAAGAAAATGAAAAAGAAGTCAAAGAAGAAGAAAAAAATAAAATGAAGAAGAAGAAGAAGAAGAAGATAATGATGATGATGAAAAAGATGAAATAGAAGAAGTAGAATTAGTAGAAGAAGAAGATGATGATGAAGAAGAAGAAGGATAAGGAGAAGAAGAAGGAGGAAAAGAAGAAGTATAATGATGAATAAGAAGAAAATGTAGAAGAAGAAGAAGAAGAAGTAGAAGAACAAGAATAAGAAGCAGAAGATTGAGAGGAAGAAGAAGAAGAAGACGAAGAAGAAGAAGAAGAAGAAAAAGAAGACGAAGTAGTAGAACACAAAGAAGAAGAAGGAGATGAAGAAGAAGAAGAAGAAGAAGACGAAAAAGAGAAAGACGAAGAAGAGGATGAAGGAGAAGGCATAAAAGAATGAGAAGAAAACAAAGAAGGAGAAGAAGTAGAAGGAGAAGAAGAAGAAGAATGAGAAAGACTAGTGGAAGACAAAGAACAAAAAGAAAAAGATGATGAAGAAGAAGAAAAAAGTTGTAGAAGAAAAAGAAGAACAAGATCAAGAAGAAAAAAGAAGACGAAGAAGAAAGGGAAGAAGAAGAAGAAAAACAATAAGATGAAGAAGATAAAAAAGTTAATAAAAAAGAAGAAGAAGAAAAAAAGAAGAAGAAGAAGATGAAGAAGATGATGAAGAAGAAGCCAAAGAAGTAGAAGAAAAAGAGAAAGCAGAAGAAGAATAAGAGGAAGAAGAAGAAGGAGAAGAAGAAGAAGATGAAGAAGAAGTGGCAATAGTAAACGAATAGAAAGAAGAAGAAGACGAAGAAGAAGACGAAAAAGAGAAAGACGAAGAAGTGGAGGAAGAAAAAGAAGGAGATGAAGAAGAAGAAGGAGAAGAAGATGATAACGATGAAGAAGAAAAACAAGAAGAAGAACAAGACAAAGAAGAAGAAGAAGAAGAAGAAGAGGAAGAAGATGGAGAAGAAGATGATGATGATGATGTTGTTGACGAAGAAGAAGAAGAAGAAGAAGAAGAAGAAGAAGAAGAAAAAGTAGAAGGCGTAGATGAACAAGAAGGAAATGAAGAAAGCATAGTAGAACAAGAAGTTGAAGAAGAAGAAGAACAACAACAACAAGAGGAAGAAGAAGAAAAAGAACAAGAAGAAGAAGAAGAATGAGAAGAAGAAGAATGAGAAGAAGAAGAATAACAAGTAAGAGAAGAGGAAGACAAAGAAGAAAAAGAAGATGATGAAGAAGAACAAGATGTTGATAATGAAGAAGAAGCAGTAGAAGAAAAAGAAGAAGAAGAAGACAAAGAAGAAGAAGAAGAAGAAGAAGAAGAAGAAGAAGAAGAAGAAGAATAGGAGGAGAACATAGAAGAAGATAAATAAGGAGAAGAAGAAAAAGAAGATGATGAAGAAGAAGAAGACAAAGAAGAAGAAGATGAAGAAGAGAAAGGAGAAGAAGATGAAGAAGAAGAAGAAGAAGAAGAAGAAGAAGATGAAGAAGAAGATGTAGAAAAAGAAGAAGAGAAAGATGAAGAAGAAGAATAAGAGGAAGATGAAGAAAAAGTAGAAGATAACAACAAAGAAGAAGAGGAAGAAGAAGAAGAAAACGTAGAAGAAGAAGAAGATAAAGAAGAAGAAGATGAAGAGGAGGAAAAGGAAGAAGAGAAAGAAGAAGAAGACGAAGTAGAAGAAGAAGAAGAAGAAGAAGAAGAAGATGATGATGATGATGATGATGAAGAAGACAAAGAAGAAGTTGAAGAAGAAGAAGAAGAAGAAGAAAAATATGAAATAGAAGAAGAAATGGAGAAAGAAAAAGAAGATGAAAAAGAGGAAGAAACTAAAGTAGTCAAAGAAGAAGAAAAAGAAGTTGAAGATGAAGAAGAAGGAGAAGAAGTTGAAGGGGAAGAAGAACAATAAGAAAAAGAAGAGGATGATGATGATGATGAAGATGGAGAGGAAGTTGAAGAAGACGAAGAAGAAGAAGAAGAAGAAGAAGAAGAAGGAGAAGATGAAGAAGTAGAAGAAGAAGAAATAGAGGAAGAAAAAGAAGAAGAAGAAGAAGAACTGGAAGAAGAAGAAGACGAACAAGAAGAAGAAGAAGAAAAAGAAGAAAAGAATAAGAATAACAAGAAGAACAAGAAGAGGAAGAAGGAGAAAAAGAATAAGACGAAAAAGACAAAGAAGTCGATGAAAAAGAAGAAGAGGAAGAAAAAGAAGAAGACAAATAAGAAGAAGCCTAAGAAGAGGTAGAGGAAGAAGATGAAGAAGAAGAAGAAGAACAAATAAGAAGAAGAAGAAGAAGATAAAGATGAAGAAGAAGAAAACGAAGAACAAGATAGAGAAGGATAAGTGGGTGAAGAAGAAGAAGAAGAAGAAGAAAAAGACGACAAATTAGAATAAGGTGAAGAGAAGATGAAGAAGAGGAAGAAGATAAATAAGAAGGAGAAAAAGAGGAAGTAGAAGAAGATGAGGAAGAAGAAGAAGAACAGGAAGAAGATGATGAAGAAGATGAAGAAGAAGAAGAAGATGGTGATGAAGAAGAGGAAGAAGTAGAAGAAAAAGCAAAAGAAGAGAAGAAGAAGAAGGATAAGAAGAAGAAGAGAGGAAGAAGAAGAAGTAGAAGAAGTGGAAGAAGAGGAAGAAGAAGCAGAGGAGTAAGAAGAAGAAGAAGAAGAAGAAGAAGAAGAAGAAGAAAAGAAGAAGAAAAAGAAGAAGAAGAAGACAAAGAAGATGAAGAAAAGGAAGAAGAAGACGAAGAAGGAGAAGTTGAAGAAGAAGAAGAAGAGGAAGAAGAAGAAGAAGAAGAAGAAGAAGAAAATCAAAAGAAGAGCAGGAAGAAGAAGACGAAGAAGAAGATGGCCAAGAGGAAGAAGTAGAAAAAGACGAAGACGAAGAAAAGATGAGGAAGAAGAACTAGAAGATGATGATGATGATCATGATTAAGAAGAAGAAGAGGAAGAGGAATAAGAAGAAGAAGAAGAAGAAGAAAAGAAGAAGGTGAAGAAGATGAAGAAGAAGAAGAAAAAGAAAAGGAGGAGGAAGAAGAACACAAACAACAACAACAACAAGATGAAGGAGCAGATGAAGAAGAAGAAGGTTAAGAAGAAGAAGAAGAAGAAGAAAAAGAGGAAGAAGAAGAACAGGAAGAAAAAGAGGAATAAACTATAGAAGTTGAAGAAGTTGTTTTAGAAGAATGAGATGTTTAATAAGAAGTAGAAGAGGAGGAGGAAGAAGAAGAAGAATATGATGTAGAAGAAGAAGAAGAAAAAGAAAAAGAAGAATGCAAAGAAGAACAATAAGAAAATGAAGAAGAAGAAGAAGAATAAGAAAAAGAGGAAGGAGAAGAAGAAGGAGAAGAAGATAAAGAAAATGAAGAAGAAGAAGAGGAAGAGGAAGAGGATGAAGGAAACAAAAAAGACAAAGAATAAGAAAATGAAGACGAAGAAGTTGAAGAAGAAAAAGAAGATTTAGAAGAAGAAGAAGCCAGAATATAAAGAAGAAGAAGAAGAAGACAACATAGAAGAAGAAGAGAACATAGAAGAAGAAGACAAAGAAAAGAAGAAAAAGAATGAGATGAAGAAGAAGACCAAGAAGAGGAAGATGAAGAAGAGAAAAGAGAAGAAGATGAAGAAGAAGAAGAAGAAGAACAAGAACAAGAACAAAAAGAAGAAGAAGAACAAGAAAAAAAAGGGGAAGAAGAATAAGAAGAAGAAAAAGAGGAAATAACTGAACAAGTCGATGAAGAAGAAAATGAAGATGAAGATGAGGAAGAAGAAGAAGAAGAAGGAGAAGAAGATGATGAAGTAGAAGAAGAAGAAGGATAAGAAGAAGTCGAAGCTGAAGAAGAAGAAGAAGATGAAGATGACAAAAAAGTAGATGAAGAAGTAAAAGAATAAGTAGAAGTAATAGTAGTAATAGAAGAAGAAGAAGAAGAAGAAAAAAAAGAAAGAGAAGAAGAAAACAAAGAAGAAGAAGAAGAAGAAAAAGAAGTAGGCAAAAACGAAAAAGAAGAACAAGAACAACAACAAGAAGAAGAAACAAAGAAGAAGAACAAGATGGACAAGAAGAAGACGAATAAGTGGAATAAGAATAAGACGACAAAGAAGAAGAAGAAGAAGAAGAAGAAGACGAACAGGAAGAAGAAGAAGATGAAGATGAAGAAGAAGAGGAGGAAGAAGAAAAAGTACAAGAAGAAGAATAAGAAGGAGGAGGAGAAGAAGAAGAATAAAAAGAAGAAGAAGAAGAATAAGAAGGAGAAGAATAAGAATAAAAAGAAGAAAGAGAAGAAGAGGAGCAAGAAGAAGAAGAAGAAAAAGAAGACAAAATAGAAGAAGGTGAAGAAGAAGAAAATGAAGAGGAAGAAGAAGAAGGCACAAAAGAAGAAGAATAAGTTGAAGAAGAAGAAAGCAAATAAAACGAAGACGAAGAAGAGGAAGAAGAAGAAGAGAACGAAGAAGAAGGAAAGAAAAAGAAGAACAAGAAAAAGAAGAAGAAGAAGAAGAGGAGGAAGAAGAAGAAATAGAAGAAGAAGATATTGAAGAAGTAAAAGAAGAAGAAGAAGAAGAAGATAAAGGAGAAGAAAAAGAAGATTTAAAAAAAGGAGACATAGAGGAAGAAGAAGAAGAAGAAGTTGATGAAGAAGAAGAAGAAGATGCAGAAAAAGTAGATGAATAAGAAGAAGAAGAAGAAGAAGAAGAAGAAGAGAAGAAGTGAAAGAAGTAGAAGACGAAGAAAAAAAAAACAAAGAAAAAGAGAAGAAGAGAAAGAAGAAGGAAAGGAAGAAAAGGATGACGAAGAAGAGGAAGAAGATGAAATTGAAAAGGAAGAAGTAGTAGTAGAAGAAGAAGAAGACAACAAAGAAGAAGAGGAAGAAGAAGAAGAAGAAGAAGACAAAGAAGAAGATGAGGAAGACGAAGACGAAGAAGAAGAAGAAGAACAAGAAGAGGAAGAAGAAGACGAACAAGAAGAAGAAGAAGAAGAAGAAGAACATAAGAAGAAAAAGAATAAGATGAAGAAGAGATGAAGAGGAAGATGTTGAAGAAGAAGAAGAAGAAGAAGATGCTGAAGAAGAAGATGAAACAGAAGAAAGAAAAGAAAAATAAGAGGAGGACGAAGAAGATGTAAAAGAAGAAGAAGAGGAAGAAGACGGAGATGATGAAGAAGAATAGGCAGTTGATGATGAATAAGAAGAAGAAGAAGAAAAGAAGTAGATGATGAAGAATAAGAAGGAGATGAAGATGAAGAAGAATAAAAAGAAGAAGAAGAAGACAAAGAAGTAGATGATGAAGAATAAGAAGGAGATGAAGATGAAGAAGAATAAAAAGACAAAGAAGACGACAAAGTAGGAGACAAAGAAGAAGATGAAAAAGATGAAGAGAAAGAAGAAGTAAGCGAAAATGGAAGAAGAGGATGAAGAAGAAAAATAAGAAGAAGAAGAAGAAGACGAACAAGAAGAGGAATAATAAGAAGAAGAAGGTGAAAAAGAAGAAGAAGAGGAAGAAGAGGAAGGCAAAGAAAAAAAAGAAGAAGAAGAACAAAATAAAATGAAGAACTGAAGTGGAAGAAGAAAGAAGAAGATGATGATCACGGTGAAGAAGAAGAAGAAGAATGAGAAGAACAAGAAGAAGAAGTAGAAGAAGAAGAAGAAGAAGACAAAGAAGAAGACGATTAAGAAGAAAACGAAGAAGAGGAAGAAGAAGACGAAGAAGAAGAAGAAGAAGAAGAAGAAGAAGACGATTAAGTTGAAGATGAAGAAGTGGAAGAAGAAAAAGAAGAGGAGGAAGTAAAAGAATGTGAAGAAGAAAAAGAAGAAAAGGAAAAAAAGAAGAAGAACAACAACAAGAAGAACAAGAATAAAAAGGAGTAGAAGATGAAGAGGAAGAAGAAGATGAAGAAAAAAAAGAAAAATAAAAATAAGAAGAAGAAGAAGGAGGAGAACAAGAAGAAAAAGAGAGCAATAGAAGTATAAGCTAAAGTAGAAGTAGAAGAAGAAGAATGCCACAAAGAAGAAGAAGAGGAAGAAGAAGAAGAAGAGGAAGAAAAAGAGGAATTAGAAGACGAAGAAGAGCAAGAAGAATAAGAAAAAAAGGAGTAGAAAAAGTCAAAGAAGAAGAAGAACAAGATGACAAAGAAGAAGAAGAATAACACATAGAAGAAGAAGAAGAATTGGAAGAAGACAAACAAGAGGAAGAAGACGAAGGCAAAGCAGAAGAAAGCAAACAAGGTGAAGAAAAAGTTGAAGAAGATGAAGAAGGAGAAGAAGAAGAAGAAGAAGAAGAAGAAGATCAAGAAGAAGAACACGAAGAAGAAGATGAAGAAGAAAATGGCCATGAAGAAGAAGAAGGAGAAGAAGAAGAAGAAGAAGAAGAAGATGAGGAAGAAGAAGAAGAAGATGTTAAGGATGATCATTATTAAGAAGAAGAAAAAGAAGAAGAAGAAGAACTAAAAGAAGAAGAATAAGAAGACAATGAGAAAGAAAAGGAAGAAGGAGAAGAAGAAGATAAAGAAGAGTAAGAAGAAGAAGAAGAAGAAGAAGAAGAAGAACTTGAATTCGAAAAGAGGAAGAACAAGAAGAAGAAGAAAAAGAAGAGTAAGAAAAAGAAGAAGAAGAAGTGGATGTAGAAGATGACGAAGGAGATAAGGACAAAGAAGAGGAAGAAGAAGAAGACAAACAAGAAGTGGAAGAAGAAGAAGATGAATAAGACGAAGAAGAAGAAGAAGAAGAAGAAGAAGTTAAAAAAGATGAAATGAAGAAGAAGGCAAAGAAGAAGAAGAAGATGAAGAAGAAGAAGAAGAAGGTGAAGAAGAAAAAGAAGAAGAAGAAGAAGAAGAAGAAGAAGAAGAAGAAGAAGAAAAAGAAGAAGAAGAAGAAGAAGAAGAAGAAGAATAAGAAGAGGAGGAGGAAATAGAAGAAGAATAAGAAGAAGAGAAGGAGGAGGAGGAAGAAGAAGAAGAAGAATAGGAAGAAGAAGAAGAAGGAGAAGGGAAGAAGATGAAGAAGAAGAACAAGGAAAATAAGAAGATTAAATTTAAAAGCGGGAGAACAGGAAGAAGAAGTAGACGAAGAAGAAGAAGAAGAACAGGAAGAAGAAGAAGTAGCAGAAGAAGAGGAAGAAAATGAAGAAGAAGAAGGCGACGAAGAAGTAGATGACTAAGTCAAAGACAATGAAGAAGAAACAGAAGAAGGAGAGGAAGAAAAAATAGAAGAAGAAAAGGATAAAAGAAGAAGAAGAAGATCAAGCAAAAGAAAAAGAAGTACAAGAAGAAGAAGAAAAAAGAAGAAGAGGAGGAAGAAGAATGAATAAAAGGTGATGAAGAAGGAGAAGAAGAGGAAGAAGAAGAAGAAGAAGACGAAGAAGAAGAAGAAGAAAATGAAGAAGAAGAAGAAGAAAAGGATGATGAAGGAAAAGAAAAAGAAGGAGAAGAAGATGAAGAAAAAGAAGAAGAAAAAGAGGAAGCGAAGAAGAAAAAGAAGAAGAAGATGATGATGATGATGAAGAAGGCGAAGAAGAAGACGAAGAAGAAGAATATGAGGAAGAGGAAGAGGAAGAAGAAGTAGTCAAAGAAGAAGAAGAAGAAAAAGAAGAAGAAGAAGCCAAAGAAGAAGAAGAAGAAGTGGACAACGATAAAGATGAAGAAGAAGAATATGAAGAAGAAGAGGAAGAAGAAGATGAACAAGAAGAAGAAGAGGAAGTAGAAGAAGAAGAAGAAGGAGAAGAACAAAAAGAAGATGAAGAAGAAGAAGAAATAGAAGGAGGAGAAGTAGTAGAAGAAGAAGAAGAAGCAGTAGTAGTAGAAGACGATGAAGAAGAAGAAAAATAAGAAGGGAAACAAGAAGAAGAAGAAGGAGAAGGCTACGATGATGAAGATGAAGAAGAAGACGAAGATGAAGAAGATGTTGAAGATGAAGAAGAAGAAGAAGTAGTAGAAGAAGAAGAAGAAGAAAACAACAAGAAGAAGTAGAAGAAGAAGAGAAGAAGAAGAGAAGAAGAAGAAGAAGGAGAAGCAAAAGAAGAAGCAAAAGAAGAAGAAGAAGAAGAATAAGAAGAAAAAGTAGAAGAAGAAGAAGAAGAAGAAGAAGAAGAAGAAGAAGAAGAAGAAAAAGAAGAAGAAGAAGAAGATGAAGAAGAAGAAGAAGAAGAAGATGATGATGATGATGATTATGATGATTGTGATGATGAAGAAACAGAAGAAGAAGAAGATGAAGGAGAATAATAAAAAGAAGATAAAGAAGAAAAAGTATAATAAGAACAAGAAGAGGAAGAAGAAGAAGAAAAGTTAAAAGAAGAAGAAGAAGAAAAAAAGCTAGAAGAAGAAGAAGATGAAGAACAAGAAGAAGAATAAGAAAAAGAAGACGAAAAAAATAGGAAGACAACAAAGAAGAAGATGCCTAAGAAGAAAAGAAAGAACAAGATTGAATATATAAAGAAGAAGAAGTAGAGGAAGCGGAGGGTGAAGAAGAAGAAGAAAAAGAAGAAAGGAAGTAGAATAAGAAGAAGTAGAAGATGAAGTAGAACAAGAAGAAGACGACGAAGAAGAGGAAGAAGAAGAATAAAAACAAGAAGATGAGGTAGAAGACAAAGAGGCAAAAGAAGAAGAAGAATAGGAAGAAGAAGAAGCAGAAGAAGGCGAAGAAGAAGACGAAGAAGAAGAAGAAGAAGAAGAAGAAGAAGTAGAAGAAGATAATGATGATGATGATGAAGTCGAAGAAGAAGAAGAAGGGGAAGAAGAAGATGAAGAAGAAAATGAAAAAGAAAAGAAGTAGTAGAAGAAGAAGAAGACAAAGAGAGGACGAAGAAGAAGAAGAAGAAAAAGAATAACAAGGAAAAGA
>JAIUJO010002320.1:92500-100000 GCA_023846275.1 Vanilla planifolia | reverse complement strand
GAAAATGAAGAAGGAGAAGGAGAAGAGCAAGTAGAATAAGAAAAAGAAGACAAAGCAAAAGATGGCGACGAAGAAGACGAAGAAGAAGGAGACAAAGAAGAAGGAGAAGAAGAAGGAGAAGAAGAAGAAGAAGAAGGAGAAGAAGAAGAAGAAGAAGAAGAAGAAGAAGATGAAGAAGTAGAAGAAGGCACAGAAAAAGAAGAAGAAGGAAATGAAGAAGAAGACGAAAAGAGGAAGTTGAAGAAGTGGAAGAAGAAGAAGAAGAGAGGAAGAAGAAGAAGAAGAAGAAAAAGTAGATGAAGAAGGAAAACAAGAAGAAGAAGATGAAAAAGAAGAAGAAGAAGAAGAAGGAGAAAGAGAAGAAGAAGAAGAAGAAGAATATAAAAGAGAAGAAGAAGAAAAAGAATAAGAAGAAGAAGATGAAGAAGAAGGAGGAGGAGAAGAAGAAGAAGAAAAGGAAGAAGAAGAAGAAGTTGACAAAGAACAAGTAGAAGACAAAGAATTAGAAGAAGAAGAAGAAGAAGAAGAAGAAGAAGATGAAGGCGAAGAAGAAGAACAAGTAGAAAAAGAAGGAGAAGACCAGGAAGAAGAAGATGAAAAAGAAGAGGAAGAAGAAGAAGAAGAAGAAGAAGAAGAGGGCATAGAAGAAGAAGAAGAAGACAAAGAAGAAGAAGATGGCAAAGAAGAAGATGATAAAGAAGTGGAAGACAAAGAAGAGGAAGAAGAAGAATGGAAGGAAAAGAAGAGGAAGAAGGCAAAGAAGAAGAAGAAGAAAAAGAAGAAGAAGAAAAAGACGAACTAGAAGAAGAAGAAGATAAAGGCGAAGAAGTAGAAGAAGAGAAGGAGGAGGAAGAAGAAGAAGATGACGACAAAGAAGAAGAAGACGAAGAAGAAGAAGATGAAAAAGAAAAGTTGAAGAAGAAAAATATGCAGAAGAAAAAGAACAAGACAAAGAAGAAGTAGAAGACAAAGAAGAAGAAAAAGAAGAAGAGAAAGATGGAGAAAAAGAAGGAGAAGAAGACGTAAAAAGAGAAGAAGAAGAAGATGTAGAAGAAGAAGAAGAAGAAAAAGAAGAAAAAGAGGAAGAAGAAGAACAACAAGAACAAGAAGAATAAGAAAATGAAGAAGAAGAAGATAAAGAAGAAATAGAAGAAGAAGATGAAGAAGAAGACAAAGAAGTGGAAGAACAAAAATACGTAAAAGAAAAAGAAGAGGAGGAAATAGAAGAAGAAGAAGAAGTAGTAGAAGAAGACAAAGAAGAAGGAGAAGAAGAAGAAGGTTAAGTACAAGAAGAATAATGAGAAGAAGAAAGAGAAGAAGAAGAAGAAGATGATGAAGAAGAAGAATAATAATATTAATAAGAAGAAGAGGAATAAGACAAATGAGAGGAAGAAGTACAAGAAGAAGAAGAATTAGAAGAAGAAGACAAAAAAGAAGAAGAGGAAGAAGGAGAAAAAGAAGAAAAAAAAGGAATGGAAGATTAAGAAGAAGCAGAAGAAGAAAAGAATAAGAATGAAGTTCTTTGTGCTTAAGAAATTCCCACAATAAGGGGGGTGAATTGTGGTAAATAAAATTATTTTTCTATTTTCGTTTTCAATTAAAAATTAAATCTTTTAAACACGAATAAGAAGAGATATAACTCAAAGATTTTTAAGGTGGTTTGACTCAAAATCGAGCCCACATCCATTCCCAACAGGTGTTGGGAAAAACAACACTAAAAATACCAAATTACAAGCGAGGTTTTTCGTACGGTTCACCTCAAACATACTTGAGATTTTACCTACGGCTAATCCCGATTCCACTTGAGTTTTTCCGGGTTCAACTATAACCTCGGGCTTTTGCATAATGCCGGGATGCCCTTACCGCAAAGAAACAATTGCAAAAATTGGCAACAAAGTATAAACTTAATACAATTTAACACAAGAATAAGGGACACTAAATACAAAAAAGTGGGAGGAAAAGAAATTGAAAATAGTGGAAGCAAAAACCTCTAATTTGGGAATCCTTCTTGCCACATTCTCTTTTTGAATTTGGAAGTACCTTGTGCACTTGAAATTGCTCAAAATCATGATTTGAAAGCTTTGAGAACTTCGTAATTGTAACCCATAGAAGTTCTTCATCCTTCCCTATTTATAAAGCTTAAATTTGAGCTCTAAAATAACTCTCAACGGCTCTTAAAATGAACTAGCAGTTTGGGTAACGGATGGAAAGCAGCCACCATCCAATTCGAGGCCCAAAAATGGACGTTTCTGATTGAATCTCTTTTTTACAGTTCGAGATTAATCCCGGTCGTTCGATCTAAGCAGCCTTGATCTGGACCTTTTGACGTGCATAGGTGTCCTGCATGTATTAGAATGATTTGTCAAGAAACTAGTCAAATTAAAACAGTTATCGCAGAGATTACGCATCCTAGTGCCTAACTGCTCAGCCTAGGTTCGTTTCTCCTGCTTGTTATTTTACGTTGATTAATCTCAGCTGTCTGATCTCACTTGCCCTTCTGCCTTCTTTGACAATCAGATTGGACTTTACTCCCACAATGCCCAAATAACTTTGTCATTATGCTTTATAAGGTATTCGGTTTATATGACTCTCGAGTCGCTTTGGGGTTGGCTCCCACCATCCTTCACCAAGATTTCATCACTTGGTTCGGGTCGACTTAATCTCGCTCTTTTCTGTTTAGCATTGCCTGCGGTATGAATTCCTTTGGACTATGGGTGCCCCTTCCGGGTCAATCCTACAATTTTTATTATGATATATTTTTTTAATTTCTAAAGACCTGGACGGGCCAATGGTCGGGTTAGGTCGACCTGCCCAATGCTACGATGAAAATTCCTGAGAGCAATGTTGTTTTAAGGTGTTTTGTGATAATTGTTGTGCCAAAATTTTTTATTTAAGTATACCAAAATAGTTTTATATTATCATAGTATTATAAGTTTCCTAAATGACTATGAAAAGAAATTCATGAAAAATAATTTTTAAATAATTTTAAAAAATCAAATACTAATATCTATAATGTGCGTCAATAATGCTTCGCCCAAAATTAAAAATTCAATAATTATTAATTTTATAACATTTTTAAATGTTAATACTACTAGTGTGTCATATCATCTCAAAATTTGGACGTATCAAATTCAAGAAAAATAAAAAAAAAATCAAGTATGAAAATTTTAGTGCATGGCTTCAAATTTCTTGAAGCTTGTCATGACTCAAAGAGCCTTGAAGACCATTATTTTAGATATTTAAAGTTCATGATTTGACTTAATTAAATATTAATAATTTTATTTAGAGCAAACTTATATGAGATATAAACATTTATGCTTGATGCATCAAACATAAGGATATAACAAAGAAGAAGAAGAAGAAGAGAAGGCAAAGAAGATGATGAATAAAAAGAAAAAGAAGAAGGTTAGGAAGAATAAGAAGAAAATAAAGAAGAAGAAGAAGAAGAAGAAGAAGAAGAAGAAGAAGAAGAAGATGAAGAAAAAGAAGAAGAAGAAGATGATGAAGAAGAAGAAGAAAAAGAAGAAGAAGAAGAGGAAGGCAAAGAAGAAGAAAAAGAAGAAGTGGAAGAAGAAGAAGAAAACAAAGAAGAAGTAGAAGTAGAAGAAGAAGAAGAAGAAGAAGACAGAATAAAATATGGAGTAGAAGAGGAAGAGCAAAAAGAAGATCAACGTACAAGAAGAAGAAGAAGAAAAAGAACTAAAAGAAGAAGATGAAGAACAAGAAGACAAAGAAGGGAAGATTGAGAAGAGAAATGAGAATAAGAAAAAAAAGAAGAAGATGAAGATGAAGACGAAGGAGTAGGACACGAAGAAGAATAAGAATAATAATAATAATAATAATAAGAAGAAGAGGAAGAAGAAGAAGAAGAAAAAGAGAAATAAATTGAAGAAGTCAAACAAGAAGAAGAAGGGGAAGAAGAAGATGAGGAAGACGAAGAAGAAGATGAAGGGGAAGATAAAGAAGAATAAGAAGAAGACGAAACATAAGAAGTGGAAGAAGAAGACGAGGAGGAAGAACAAGATGAAGAAGAATAAGAAGAGGAAGAAGTAGTAGAAGAAGAAGATGAAGCAAAAAAAAGAAGGAGAAGAAGAAGAAAAGAAGAAGAAGAAGAAGAAGAAGAAGAAGAAGAAAGAGAAGCAAACAAAGAAGAAGATGAAAAAGAAGAAGAAGAAGTAGATGATGATGAGAAAGAAGAGGAAGAAGATGAACGAGAAGAAGGTGAAGAAAGGGAAGAAGAAGATGATGAAGAAGAAGAAGAAGAAGAAGACGAAGTTGAATAATAATAATAATAATAATAATAAGATGATGATGATGATGAAGAAAAAGAAGAATAAGAAGTAGAAGATGTAGAAGAAGAAGAAGATGAAGAGGAAGAGGAAGAAGAGGTATAAGAAGAAGAAGAAGAAGAAGAAGTAGTTGAATAAGAAAGAGAAGAAGGGGAAGGAGAAGAGCGAGAAGTATAAGAAAAAGGCGAAAAAGAAGAAAAAGGAGAAAAAGAAGAAAGCAGGAGAAGGCAACGAAGAAGACGAAGAAGAAGGAGACAAAGAAGAAAGAGAAGAAGAAGAAGAAGAAGAAGAAGTAGGAGATGAAGAAGAAAATGAAAAAGAAGTCAAAGAAGAAGAAAAAAATAAAATGACGAAGAAGAAGAAGAAGAAGATAATGATGATGATGAAAAAGATGAAATAGAAGAAGTAGAATTAGTAGAAGAAGAAGATGATGATGAAGAAGAATAAGGATAAGGAGAAGAAGAAGGAGGAAAAGAAGAAGTATAATGATGAATAAGAAGAAAATGAAGAAGAAGAAGAAGAAGTAGAAGAACAAGAATAAGAAGCAGAAGATTGAGAGGAAGAAGAAGAAGAAGACGAAGAAGAAGAAGAAGAAGAAAAAGAAGACGAAGTAGAAGAACACAAAGGAGAAGAAAAAGGAGATGATGAAGAAGAAGAAGAAGAAGACAAAAAAGAGAAAGACGAAGAAGAGGATGAAGGAGGAGGCATAGAAGAATGAGAAGAAAACAAAGAAGGAGAAGAAGAAGTAGAAGGAGAAGAAGAAGAAGAAGGAGAAAGACTAGTGGAAGACAAAGAACAAAAAGAAAAAGATGATGAAGAAGAAGAAAAAAGTTGTAGAAGAAAAAGAGGAACAAGATCAAGAAGAAAAAAGAAGACGAAGAAGAAAGGGAAGAAGAAGAAAAACAATAAGATGAAGAAGATAAAAAAGTTGATAAAAAAGAAGAAGAAAAAAAGAAGAGGAAGAAGAAGATGAAGAAGATGATGAAGAAGAGGCCAAAGAAGTAGAAGAAAAAGAGAAAGCAGAAGAAGAATAAGAGGAAGAAGAAGAAGGAGAAGAAGAAGAAGACGAAGAAGAAGTAGCAATAGTAAACGAATAAAAAGAAGAAGAAGACGAAGAAGAAGAAGATGAAAAAGAGAAAGACGAAGAAGTGGAGGAAGAAAAAGACAGAGATGAAGAAGAAGGAGAAGCAGAAAAACAAGACAAAGAAGAAGAAGAAGAAGAAGAAGAGGAAGAAGAAGGAGAAGATGATGATGATGATGATGTTGTTGACGAAGAAGAAGAAGAAGAAGAAGAAGAAAAAGTAGAAGGCATAGAAGAACAAGAAGGAGATGAAGAAAGCATAGTAGAACAAGAAGTTGAAGAAGAAGAAGAACAAGAAGAAGAAGAAGAAGAAGAACAAGAACAAGAACAAGAACAAGAAGAAGAATGAGAAGAAGAAGAATAACAAGTAAGAGAAGAGGAAGACAAAGAAGAAAAAGAAGATGATGAAGAAGAACAAGATGTTGATAATGAAGAAGAAGTAGTAGAAGAAGAAGAAGATAAAGAAGAAGAAGAAGAATAAGAAGAAGAAGAAGAAGAAGAAGAATAGGAGGAGAACATAGAAGAAGATGAATAAGGAGAAGAAGAAAAAGAAGATGATGAAGAAGAAGAAGACAAAGAAGAAGAAGATGAAGAAGAGAAAGGAGAAGAATATGAAGAAGAAGAAGAAGAAGAAGATGTAGAAAAAGAAGAAGAAGAGAAAGATGAAGAAGAAGAATAAGAGGAAGATGAAGAAAAAGTAGAAGATAACAACAAAGAAGAAGAGGAAGAAGAAGAAGAAAACGTAGAAGAAGAAGAAGAAGATGAAGAGGAGGAAAAGGAAGAAGAGAAAGAAGAAGAAGACGAAGTAGAAGAAGAAGAAGAAGAAAAAGAAGAAGAAGAAGAAGTTGAAGAAGAAGAAGAAGAAGAAGAAAAATATGAAATAGAAGAAGAAATGGAGAAAGAAGAAGAAGAAGAAAAAGTGGAAGAAACTAAAGAAGTCAAAGATGAAGAAAAAGAAGATGAAGATGAAGAAGAAGAAGAAGAAGTTGAAGGGGAAGAAGAACTATAAGAAAAAGAAGAGGATGATGATGATAAAGATGGAGAGGAAGTTGAAGAAGACGAAGAAGAAGAAGAAGAAGAAGAAGGAGAAGATGAAGAAGTAGAAGAAGAAGAAATGAGGGAAGAAAAAGAAGAAGAAGAAGATGAAGTGGAAGAAGAAGAACACGAACAAGAAGAAAAATATAAAGAAGAAGAAGAAAAAGAAGAAAAGAATAAGAATAACAAGAAGAAGAAGAAGAGGATGAAGGAGAAAAAGAATAAGACGAAAAAGACAAAGAAGTTGATGAAAAAGAAAAAGAGGAAGAAAAAGAAGAACATAAACAAGAAGAAGCCTAACAAGAGGTAGAGGAAGAAGATGAAGAAGAAGAAGGAGAACAAATAAGAAGAAGAAGAAGAAGATAAAGTTGAAGAAGAAGAAAACGAAGAAGAAGATGGAGAAGGATAAGTGGGTGAAGAAGAAGAAGAAGAAGAAGAAAAAGACGACAAATTAGAATAAGGTGAAAGGAAGACGAAGAAGAGGAAGACTAAGAGGAAGAAGATAAATAAGAAGGAGGAAAAGAGGAAGAAGAAGAAGAAGAGGAAGAAGAAGAAGAACAGAAAGAAGAAGAAGAAGAAGATGAAGAAAAAGTAGTAGTAGTGAAGAAGAAGAAGAAGAAGAAGAAAAAGAAAAAGAAGAAAAAGAAGAAAAAGATAATGGAGAAGAAGAAGAAGAAAAAGAACAAGAAGAAGAAGACAAAGAAGAAGAAGAAGAAGAAGAAGATGATGATGATGATGGTGATGATGATGATGAAGAAGAACAAGAAGAAGAAGAAGATGCAGTAGAAGAAGAAAATGAAGAAGAAGAAGAAGAGAAAGAAAACGAAAATGAAGAAGAGAAAGACTTAGAAGACGAAGAAGAAGAAGTAGTAGAAGAAGAAGAAGAAAAAGAAGAAGAAGAAGATAAAGAAGAAGAAGAAGATATTAGAGAAGAAGGAGAAGAAGAAGAAGAAGAAGAAGAAGAAGAAGAAGATGCAGAAGAAGTAGAAGAAAAAGAAAAAGAAGTTGAAGAAGAAGACAACGAAGAATATGAAAAAGAAGAAGATGAAGAAGAACATGAAGAAGAAAAAGAAGATGAAGAAGAAGATGAAGAAG
>JAIUJO010002320.1:72500-87500 GCA_023846275.1 Vanilla planifolia | reverse complement strand
AGAAGAAGAAGAATAAGAAGAAGAAGAGGAAGAAGAAGAAGAAGAAGAAGAAGAAGAATACGAAAAAGAAGATGAAGAAGAACAGCACGAAGAAGAAAAGGTAGAGGAAGAAGGAGAAGAAGAAGAAGAAGAAGAAGAAGAAGAAGAAGAATACAAAGAAGAAGAAGAAGAGGAAGGAGAAGAAGAAGAAGAAAACAAGAAGAAGAAAAAGAGGGAGAAGTAGATGAATGATAGGAAGAAGAATAAGAAATAGTAGTAGAAAAAGAAGAACGAGAAGAAATAAATGAAGAAAAATATTATGTAGAAGAAGGGGAAGGAGAAGAGGAAGAAAAAGATGAAGGAGAAGAAAAAGAATACAAATCAGAAGAATGCAAAGAAGAAGACAAAGAAAAAGTAGTTGAAGAAGAAGAAGAAATGAGGAAGAAGTGAAGGAAGAAGGAGAAGTAGAAGAAGAAAAAGAAGAAGAAAAAGAAACCAAAAAAGAAGAAGACGAAGAAGAAGAAGACAAAAAAGAAGAAAGGAAAGAAAGGGAACATGAAGAAGTGGAAGAACGGGATGGGGTAGAAGAAGAAGAAGAAGATGAAGAAGGTGATAAGAAGTAGAAGAAGAAGGAGAAGACAAAGGGGAAGAAGAAGAAGAAGATATTGGAGAAGAAGAAGAAAAAGAAGTAAAAGAAGAAGAAGAAGAACGAGAAAAAGAAGATGAAGAAGAAGACAATGAAGAAGAAGAAGAAGAACAAGAAGAAGAAGACCGAGAATAAGAAGAAGAAAACCAAGAAGAAGAAGTTAAAGAAGAAGAAGAGGAAGATGCAGATGAGAGAGGCATAGAAGACAAAGAAGAAGAAGAAGAAGAAGAAGAAGAAGAAGAAGAAGTAAAAGAAGATGAAGATGAAGAAGAAGTGGAAAAAGAAGAAGTTAAAGAAGAACAACAAGAAGAACAAGAAGAAGAAGAAGAAGAAGAAGAAGAAGAAGAAGAAGAAGGCAAAGAAGAAGAAGAAGAAGAAGAAGTTGAAGAAGAAGAACAAGAAGAAGTAGAAGAAGAAATATAAGTAGAAGAAAAAGTCGAAGAAGAAAAAGAAGAAGAAAATGAAAATGATGGAAAAGATGAAGAAGAAGAAGAAGAACGAAAAGAAAAAGAAGGAGAAGAAAAGAAGAACAAGAAGAAGTAGAAAAGGAATAAGGAGAAGAAGTACAAGCAGAAGGAGAAGAAGAAGAAGAATAAGAAGAAGAAGAAGAAGAAGAAGATGAAGAAGAAGAAGAAGAAGGAGGACAAGAAGAAGAAGAAGAACACGAACAAGACGAAGAAAACGAAGAAGAGGAAGAAGAAGAAAACAAAGACGAAGAAGAAGAAGAAGAAGACGATAAAGCAGAAGAAGAAGAAGAAGAAGAAGAAGAAAAAGAAGAAGATGATGATTTTGAAGAAGAAGAAGAACAACAAAAACAACAAAAAGATGAAAAAGAAGAAGAAGAAGAGGAAGAAGAAGAAGAAGAGGAAGAAGAAGAAGAAGAAAAAGAAGAAGAAGAAGAAGAAGAAGAAGAAAAAGAAGGAAAAGAAGAAAAAGAAAACAAAAAACGTGAAGAAGGAATTGAAGAAGAAGAAGAAGAAGAAGAAGCAGAAGAAGTTGAAGTTGAAGAAGAAGAATAAGAAGAGGAAGAGGAAGACAACGAAGAAGAAGAAGAAGAAGAAGAAAAACAACAAGAAGAAGATGTCCAAGAAAAGGAAAAAATGAAGAAAAAGAAGAAGAAGAAGAAGATGAAGAAAAAGAAGAAGACAACAAAGAAGAGGAAGAAGAAGAAGAGGAGGAAGAAGAAGAAATAGAGGAAGACGAAGAAGAAATAGAAGAAGAGGAAGAAGAAGTGGAAGATGAAGAAGGTAAAGTTGATGAAAAATGATGTAGAAAAAGAACAAGAAATAGAAGAATAGAAGAAGAAGAAGAAGAATTCAAATGTGAAGAAGTAGTAGAAGAAGAAGAAGAAGTTGAAAAAGAAGAAGAAGAAGAGGAACATGAAAGAAGGAGCAAAAAATGAAGAAGAATAAAAAGTAGAAAAAAGAGAAGAAAAAGTAGAAGAGAAAGGTGAAGATGAAGATAAAGATGAAGAAGAAGAAGAAGTAGAAGGAAAGGACCAAGAAGAAGAAGAAAAAGAAAAAGAAGAAGAAGAAAATGATAATGGTGATGATGCTGACGATCAAGGAGAAAAAGAAGGAGATGATGACAATGATGACGAAGAAAAAGAAGAAGAAGAAGAAGAGGAAGAGGAAGAAGAAAACAACAAGATGAACAAAAGATGAAAAAGAACTATAAGAAGAAGCAAAACAAAAAGAAGAAGAAGAAGAAGTATAAAAAAGTGGAGAAGAAGAACAAGAAGAAGAAGTAGAATAAGAAAAATAAGAAGTGGGAAAAGAAGAAGAAGAAGAAGAAGAAGAAGAGGGAGAAGAAGAAGAAGGAGAAGTAGAAGAAGAGGAAGAAGAAGAAGAAGAAGAAGAAGACTAACAAGAAGAAGTAGAAGTAGAATAAGAGCAAGAAGAAAAAGAAGACGAAGAAGACGAAGATGACGAAGAAGAAGACGACTAAGAAAAAGATGAAGAAGAAGACGAAGAAGAAGAAGAGGGAGAAGAACAAGAAGAAGAATAAGAAGAAGAAGAAGAAGAGGGAGAAGAAGAAGAAGAAGAAGAAGAAGAAGAAAAAGAAAAGGACGAAGAAGAAGAACAACAAGAAAAAGAAGAAGAAAAAAGGGACAAGAAGAAGAAATAAAAGGAGAACAGATGGAGAAGAAGGGGAAGAAGAAGAATAAGTAGATGAAGAAGAAGTAGTAGAAAAAGAAGAAAAGCAGAAGAATAAAAAGAAGAAGAAGAAGAAGAAGAAAAGAAGAAGAAGAAAATAAAGAAGGGAGAGAAGAAGTAAAAGAAAAAATGGAAGAAAAAGAAGAGGAGGAGAAGACAAAGAAGAAGAAGAAGAAGACGAAGAAGAAGAAGTTTTAGAAGAGGAAGAAGAAGAACACGAAGACGAAGAAGGCAAAGTAGAAGAAAAGAAAGAAGAAGTAGAAGAAGAAGAAGAAGATGAAGAAGAAGAAGCAAAAGAAGACCATGAAAAGTAGAAGAATTAGAAGAAGAAGAAGAAGAAGAAGAAGAAGAGGAAGAAGAAGAAGAAGGAATAGGAGGAAGTGGAGAAGAAGAAGAAGAAGAAGAAGAGGAAGAAGATAAAGAAGAAGAAGAATAAGAAGTAAAACATGAGGTAGAAGAATAAAAAGGAAAGAAGAAGAAGAAGAAGAAGAAGAAGAAGAATATGAAGAAGATGGAGATGAAGAAGAAGAAGAAAAAGAAGATGAAGAAGGAGAATTTGATGGAGAAGAAGAAGAAGAAGAAGGAGTGGAAGGACAAGAAGAAGAAGTAGATGAAGAAGAAGAATAAGAAGATGACGATGATGAAGAAGAAAAGAGGAAGAAAGAAAAGAAGAAAAGAGGAATAGACAGAAGAAGACTAAGAGGACGAAGATGCCGATGAAGAAGAAGAAGGAGAAGAAGAAGAAGAATAAGAAAAAGAAGGCAAAGAAGAAGAATATGAAGATGAAGTAGAACAAGAAGAAGAAGAAGAAGATGATGAAGAAGAAGAAGAAGATGCAGAAGTTAAAGAAGAAGAGGAGGAGGAAGATGGAGAAGAAGAAGAAGGAGAAGAAGAAGAAGAAGAAGAGGAAGAAGCAAAAGAAGCAGAAGAAGAAGAAGAAGAAGAAGAAAAAGAAGAAAAAGAAGAAGAAGAAGAAGATGTAGAAGAAGAAGAAAAAGGAGTAGAAGAAAGAGAAGAAGAAGAAGAAGGAGAAGAAGAAGAAGAAGAAGGAGAAGAAGCAGAAGAAGAAGAAGAAGAAGAAGAAGAAGAAGAAGAAGAATAAGAAGTAGAAGTAGAAGAAGAAGAAGAGCAAGAACGAGAATAAGGAGGAGAAGAAGAAAGAATATTAAGAAGGAGAAGATAGAGAAGAAGAAGAATTAGAATAGGGTGAAGAAGAACAAGAAGACGAGGAAGAAGAAGAATTAGAAAAGAAAAAGAAGAAGTAGAAGGAGAGGAAGGAGGAAAAGAAGAAGAAGAAGAAGAAGAAGAAGAAGAAGAAGAAGCAGAAGATGAAAAAGAGGAAGGAAAAGAAGAAAAAGAAAAAGAGCAATAAAAAGAAGAAGACAACTAAGTAGAACACGAAGAAGAAGAAAAGGAAGAAGAAGATGAAGTATAAGAAGAAGTCAAATAACAAGAAGAAGAAGAAGAAAAAGAACAAGATGAAGAAGAAGTAGAAGATGAAGAAGATGAAGAAGAAGAAGAACAAGAAGAAGAAGAAGAAGGAGAAGAACAAGAAATTGAAGAAGAAGAAGAAGGAGAAGAAGAGGAAGACAAAAAAAAATTGAAAATGACGACAAAAAAGAAGAAGATGAATGAGAAGAAGTTGAAGAAGAGTATGAAGATCAATAAATAGAAGTAGAAGAAAAATTCGACAAAGAAGAAGATGAAGAAGATGAAGAACAGCAAGTACAAGAAGAAGAAGTAGAAGAAGAAGAAGACAAAAAAGAAGAAGACGAAGAAGAAGAACAAGAAGAGGAAGAAGAAAATGAGAAGAAGACAAAGAAGAAGAAGAAGAAAATATAGAAGTAGACAAAGAAGAGGAAGAAGAAGTAGAGGGACAAGAAGAAGGAAAAAAAGAACAAGAAGAAGAATGCAAAGAAGTTGTAGAAGAGGAAGATAAAGAAGAAGAAGAAGAAGATGAAGATGAAGATGAGGAAGAAGAAGAAGAAGAAGGTTTAGAAGAACAAGAAGAAAAGGAAGTAGAAGAAGAAGAAGAAGAAGAAGAACAAGAAGAAGATGAAGAAGAAGGCGAAGAAGGGGAGAAGAAGATGAAGACGAAGAAGGAGAAGATAAATAAGAAGAAGAAGAATAAGACAAAGAAGAAGAGAAGAAGAAGAAGAAGAAGATGAAGAAGAAGAAGAAGACGACGAAGAGGAAGAGGAAAAAGAAGAAGAGAAAGATGAAGAAGATGAAGAAGAAGGCAAAGAAGGAGAAGAAGAATAATAATAATAATAAGAGGAAGAAGAAGATGAAGAAGAATAAGAAGAACAAGAAAATGTGAAAGAAGAAGAAGAATAAAAATAGAAATAAACTAAAGAAGGCGAAGAAGATGAAAAAGAAGATGAAGACAAAGAAGAATAAGAAGAAGATGACGAAGAAGAAAAAGGGGGAAGAAGAAGAAGATTAAGAAGAAGAAGATGATGATGATGTTGATGAAGATGAAGAAGAAGACTAAGAAGAACAAGAAAAAGAAGTATCAGAAGAAAAAGAAGAAGAAGAAGAATAAAAATAAGAAGAAGATTAAGAACAGAAGAAGAAGATGAAGAAGAAAAAGTAGTCAAAGAAGAAGAACTCGAAGAAAAAGAAGAAGAAGAACAACAACAAAAAGAAGACGACAGAGAAAAAGAAGAAAGAGAAGAAGAACAACAATAAGAAGGAGGAGAAGAAGAACAACTACAATAACAAGAACAAGAAGAAGAAGAAGAAGGAGAAGAAGAAGAAGTAGAAGAAAGAAGTTAGGGAGGAGGAGGAGAAGAAGAAGAAGAAGAAGATAAAGAAGAATTCTTCACTTTTCGTTTTCTTTTTCTTCTTCTTTTTCGTTTTCTTCTTCTTCTGTTTTTTTTCTTCTTCTTCTTCTTCTTCTTCTTTTATTTGCCTTATTCTGCTTCTTTTTTTGTCTTCTACTTCTTCTTCTTCATCCACTTATTATTATTATTATTATTCTTTTTCTTTCTCTTCTTCTTCTCTTTCTTCTCCTTCTTCTCCTCCTTTTTGTTCTTCATCTTCTTCTTTTTCCTTTTCTTTTTCTTCTTCTGCTTCTACTTCTTCACCTTCTTCATCATCATCATCATCATCTTCTTCTTCTTCTTCACCTTTTGCTTCTTCTTCTTCTGCTTCTTTCTCTTCTTCTTGTTCTCCTTCTTCTCCCTCTTCTTCTAATTCTTCTTCTTATTATCATTATTCTTCTTCCTCTTATTCCTTTTTTATTCTTCTTCTTCTTCATCATAATCATTTCCTTCTTGTTCTTCTTTTTCTACTTCTTCTTCTTCTTCTTCTTTTTCTTCCCCATCGCTTCTTCGTCTTCTTCTCCTTCTTCTTCTTCTTCATATCTTTTTCTTCTTCTTCTTCTTCTTCTTCTTCTACTACTTCTTCTTCTTCATCTTCGTCTTGTTCCTCTTCCTCATATTTTTCTTCGTCTACTTCTTCTCTACTTCTTCCACTTTTATTTCTTCCTCTTCATCTTCCTCTTCTTCTTCTTTTTCTTCTTCTTCTTATTCTTCTTATTATTACTATTATTATTATTGTTATTATTATAATTATTCTTCGCCGTCATCTCCTTCTTCTTCTTCTTCGTCTTCCCCCTCTTCTTCATCTTCTCCTTCTTCTTCATCTTCTTCTTCTTCTTCTTCTTCTTCTTCTTCTTTTCTCTTCTTCTTTTTTTTCATCATCATCTTGTTCTTCTTCTTCCTCTTCTACCTTTTTTCTTGTCCTTCTTCTCGTCCTTCTTCTTCTTCTTCTTCTCCTTCTTGTCCTTTCTCTTCTTCTTCCACTTCTTCTTCTTCTTTTTCTTCTTCTTCTTCTTCCTCCTCTTTCTCTTCTTCTTGTCTTCTTCTTTCTCTTCTTCCTCTTTTGCTTTTTCCATTTCTTCATCTTCATCTTTTTTTCCTCTTCTTCTTCTATTTTTTCTTATCCTTCTTCTTATTATTCTACCTTTTCTTCTTCTTCCACTTCTTCTGGTTCCTCTTCTTCTTCTACTTCTTCTTTGCCTCTTTCTCTTTTTCTTTATCGTCATCTTCATCTTCCACTTCTTCTTCTTCTTCCTCCTCCTCTTCTTCTTCCTCTTCATCTTCTTCCTTTTCTTCTTCATCTTCCACTTCTACGTCTTCTTCCACTTTGCCTTCTTCTACATCTTCTTTTCCTTGTTCTACTTTTATTCTTCCTCTTTTTCTTCTTGTTCATCTTCTTCTTCTTCTTCTTCTTTTTCTTCTTCTACTTCTATGCCTTCTCCTTCTTCTTCTTCTTTTTCTTCTTACATCCTTATTTCTATTATTATTTTTTATATTGTTATTATTATCATTATTGTTATTATTATTATTATTATTTTTATTCTCTTCTTCCTCCTTTTCCTCCTCCTCCTCCTCCTTGTTCTTCTTCTTTTCCTTCATCATCTTACTCTTCTTCTTTTGCTTCCTTTTCTTCTTCTTCTTCTTCTTCTTCTTCTTCTTCCTTTTCTTCTTCTTCTTCTTTGTCTTCTTCTTCTTTGTCGCTTTCTTGTTCTTGTTCTTGTTCTTCTTCTTCTTCTTATTCTTCTACTTCTGCTTCTTAACCTTCTTCGTCTTCTTCCTCTTCTTCTTCGTCCACTTCTTCTTTGTCTTGTTCTTCTTCATCTTCGTCTTCTTCTACTTCTTCTCCTTCTCCTTCTTCTTCTTCTTCTTCTTATTCTTCTTCTTCTTCTTCTTCACCTTCTTTTTCTTCTTCTTCTTCTTCTTCTTCTTCTGCTTCTTCTTCTTCTCCTTCTTCTTTTTCATCTTTTTCTTCTTCCTCTTCTTTTTCTTCGTCTCCTTATTCTACATCTCCGTCTTCTTTCTCTTCATTTTCTTCTTCTTCTTCTTTGTCGTCGTGTTCTTATTGTTCTTCTTTTACTTCTTTTGCTTCTTTTTCTTCTTTTTCTTCATCTTCTTCTTCTTCTTTGCTTTCTTCTTCTTCTTTTTTCTTATTATTATTACTATTATTATTCTTATTATCATTGTTATTATTCTTCCTCCCCTCAATTATTCTTCTTCTCCTTCTTCTCCTTCTTCTTCTTCTTCTTCTCCTTCTTTTACTTCTCATTCTTCCTCTTCTTCTACTTCATCTTCTTTGTCCTCTACTTCAACTACTCCTCTTCTTTGCCTTCTTCTTCTTCTTCTTCTTCATCATCTTCTTCTTCTTTTTCTAGTTCTACTTCTTCTTCTTCTTTTTGTGCCTCTTCGTTTTCTTCCCCTTCTTCATCTTCCTCTTCTTCTTCCTCTTTGTCTTCTTGCACTTCTTCTTTGTTTTCTTCATCATGCTATTCTTCAACTTCGCCTTCTACTTCTTCGCTTTCTTCTTCTTCTTCTTCTTCATTTTCTTCTTCTTCTTATCTTCTACTTCTACTTCTTCTTCCTCTACTTCTCGTTTTTCTTTTTCTTCTTTATTGTATTCTTCTTCTTCTGCTTTCTCTTTTTTTCTTCATTTTCTACTCTTTCTTCCTCTTCTTCTTCTTCTTCTTCTTCTTTCTTCTTCTTCTTCATATTCTTTTTCTTCTTTTTCCTCTTCCTCATCTTCTTATTCTTTTTCAACTTCTTCTTCTTCCTTTTCTTCGTGTCCATCTTCTTTTTCTTCATCATTTTCTTCTTTTTCTCATTCTTCTTCTTCTTCTTCTTTCTCTTCTTCTTCTTTTTCTTCTTCTTCTTCTTCTTTGTCTTCTTCCTGTTCTTCTTCTTCTTCTTCTTCTTCACTTGTTCTTTGTCTTCGTCTTCTCCTTCATCATATTGTTCTTCTTCTACTTCATTGTCTTCGTCTTCCACTTTTTCTTGTTCTTACTCTTGTTCTTCTTCTTCTTCTTCTTCTTCATCTTCATCTTAAACTTCTTCTTCTTCTTCAAGATCATCATCATCGTCATCATCATCATCATCATCATCTTCTTCTTCTTCTTCTTCTTCTTCTTCTTTCACTTCTTCTTCTTCTTCTTCTTCTTCTTCTTCTTCTTCTTCTTCTTTGTCTTCTTCCTGTTCTTCTTCTTCTTCTTCTTCATCTTCTCCCTCATCATATTGTTCTTCTTCTACTTCTTTGGCTACTTCTTGTTCTTCTTTTATGTCTTCTTTTCTTCTTCTTCTTTCTCTTCTTGTTCTTCCACTTCTTCTTCTTCTTCTTCCTCGACTTATTCCCTTCTTCTTCATATTTTGATTCTTCTTCTTCTTCTTATACTTGTTGTTCTTCTTTTTCTTTCAATTCTTTTTCTTGCTCCTCTTCTACTTCTCCTTCATGTTCTTCTTCTTCATCTATTTTTTCTTTGCCATCTTTTTTTGCGCCTCCATTTTCTTCTTTTCTTACTTCATCTTCTTCTTCTTCTTCTTCTTCTTTTGCTTCCACTTCTTCCTCTTCTTCTTCTTCTTCTTCTTATTCTTCTTCTTACTCCTTTTTTACTTCTACTTCTACTTCTTCCTCCACTTCTTCACCTTCTTCTTCTTTGTCTCTCTCTTTTCTACTTAATCTTATTCTTTATCTTCTTCTCGTTCTTCTTCTTCTTCTTTTCTTCTTCTTCTTCTTCTTCTTCTTCCTCCTCTTCTTCTTCTTCTTTTATTTCTTCTTCTCATCATACATTTTCTTTTTCTTCTTCTTCGTCTTCTTCTTTTTCTTCTTTTACTTTTTCCTCTTCTTCTTCATCATCATCTTCTTCATTGTCTTCTTCTTCTTCATTTTCTTCTTCTTCTCTTCTTCATGTTCTTCTTCTTCTTGTTCTTCTTCTTGTTCTTCTTCCTCTTCTTCTTCTTCTTCTTCTTCTTCTTCTTCTTCTTCCTCTGCATCATCATCATCATCATCTTCTTCTTCTTCTACTACTTCTTTTGCTTCTTCTTCTTTTTCTTTTTCATTTTCTTGTTCTTCCTCTTTTACTTCTTCTTCTCCTTCTTTTTCATCGTCATCTTTTTCTTATTCTTCTTCTTCTTCTTGGTCTTCATCATATTCTTCTTCTTCTTCATCCTCATGATCTTCGTCTTCTTCTTTTTCTTCTTCTACTTCTTCATCTAATTCTTCTTCTTCTTCTTCTTCTCATTCTTCTTCTTCTTCTTCTTCTCCATCTTCTTCTTCTTCTTCTTCTGCTTCTACTTCTTCTTCTTCTTGCTCTTCTTCTTCTACTTCTTATTCTTCTTCTTCTTCTTCTACTTCCTCTTCTTCTTTTCCTTCTTCTTCTTCTTCTTCTTCTTCATCTTATTCTTCTCCTCCTCCTCCTTTTCTTTCTTCATCATCGTCTTCTTCTTCTTCTACATCTACTTCTTCTTCTTCGTCTTCTTCTTTTTTGTTTTCTTCTTCTTCTTCTTCTTCTTATTCATCTTTTTCTTCAGCTGATTCTTCTTCTTCTTCTTCTCCTACTTCTTCTAATTCGTCTACTTCTTCTTTTTGTTCTTCTTCTTCTTCTTTTTCTTTGCCTTCCTCCTCTTCTTTTTCTTCTTCTTCTTCATCATCATCTTCTTCTTCTGCTTCTTTTCTTATTCATCATCATCATCATCATCATCGTCGTCTTCTTCTTCTTCTTCATCTTCATCTTCTTCTAGTTCTTCTTCTTCTTCTTCTACTTAAATTTCTTCTTTACCTACTTCTTCTTCTTCTTCATCTTCTTCTTCCTCTTATTGTTCTTAATTATTTTAATATTATTGTTATTATCAATGCTATCATTTTTTTATTATTATTATTGTTATTATTGTTATCATTATTATTGTTCTTCTTCTTCTAGTTCTTCTTCTTGCTCCTCTTCTTCTTCTCCTCCTCCTTCTCCTTCTTCTTCTAGTTTTTCTTGTTCTTGATCTTCTTCTTCTTCTTGTATCACTTCTTCTTCTTCTTGTATCACTTCTTCTTCTTCTTCTTCCTCCTCTTTGCCTTCTTCCACTTCTTCTTCTTCTACTTCTTCGTTATCTTCTTCTTTGTCTCCTTCTTCTTAACCTTATTTTTCATCGCTTTCTTCTTCTTCTTATCTTTTACTTCTATTTCTTCTTCCTCTGCTTCTTCATCTTCTTTTTTTTCTTCTTTTTTGTATTCTTCTTCTACTTTCTCTTTTTCTTCTTCTTCTTCTAGTTCTTCTTCATCATCTTCATTTTCTTCTTCTTCTTCTTTTTCTTCTTTTTTTCTTCGTCTTCTTCTTCACATTCTTCTTCTTCTTTTTCTTCTTCCTTGTCCTTTTGTTCTTTTTCATCATCTTCTTCTTCCACTTCTTCTTCTTCCTGTTCTTCATCTCCATCTTCTTTTTCTTCATCATCATCTTCTTCTTCTTCTTCTTCTTCTTTTTCTTCTAATTAGTCTTCTTCTTCTTATTTCTCTTCTTCTTCTTCTGCTTATTCTTCTTCTTCTTCTTCTTCTTCTTCTTCTCTTTTGTCTACTTCTTGTTTTTCTTTTTTTGTCTTCATCTCCTTCTTCATCTTCTTCTTCTTCTTCTTCTTCTTCTTCTTCCTCATCTTCTTCTTCTTCTTTCACTTCTTGTTCTTCCTCTTCTTCTTCTTCCTTTACTTCGTCTTCTTCTTCATCAACTTTTTACTTCTTCCTAATCTTCTCCTTCTTCTTCTTCTACTACTTTTTCTTCTTCTTCTACTTCTTGTTTTTCTTTTTCTTCCTCTCATTTTTCTTCCTCTTGTTCTTCTTCTTTTTTGTTCTTGTACTTCTTATTCGTCTTCTTATTCTTCTTCTTCTTCTTCTTCTTCTTCTTCATCTTCGTCATCTTCTTCTTCGCCTCCATCTTTTTCTACTTCTTTTTCTTCTTCTTTTTCTTCTTCTTCGTCTTCTTCTTCATTTTATTCTTCTTCTTCATCATCTTCTTCGTTTTCTTCTTTTTCTTCTTCTTCTTATTCACCTTCTTACATCTTTTTGTCTTCTTTTTCTTCTTCTTCCACTCTTCATCTTCTCCTTCTTTGTCTCTCTTCTTCTTCTTCTTCTTCTTCTTCTTCTTCTTCTTCTTCTTCTTCTTCTTCGTCATCTTCTTCGTCGTTTTCTTCTTCTTTATTTTCTTCTTTTCTTTCTTATTTCTTCTTCACTTTTTCTTGTTCTTCTTCCTCTTCTACTTCTTCTTTTTCGTCTTCTTGTACCTCTTCTTCTTCTTCATCATCATTATCTTCTTTTTCTTCTTCTTCTTCTTCTTCTTCCTCTACATCATCGTCAACATCTTCTTCTTTTACTTCTTCTTACTCTTCTTCTTCATCTTCTTCTTCTTCTTTTTCATCTCCTTCTTCTTCTTCTTCTTCTTCTTCAACTTCTTCAACTTCTTCTTCTTCTTCTTCTTCGTCTTCTTCATCCTTGTCTTCTTCTTCTTCTTGTTCTTCATCGTCTTCTCCTTCTTCTTCGTCTCCTATTTCTTCTTCTTTTTCTCATTCTTCTTCTTCTTCTTCTTCTTCATCTGCTTTTACTACTTCTCTTCTTCTTTCTCTTCTTCTTCTATTTCATGTTCTTCTTCTTCTTCATTTTGTTCGACTTCTTCTTCGTCTTCTCCTTCTTTTTCTTCTTCTTCTTTGTCTTCTTCTTCTTCTTCTTCTTTTCTTCTTCTTCTTCTTCTTTTGCTACGTCAACTTCTTTTTCTTCTTTTTCTTCGTCTTCTTCTTCTTCTTCTTTGCCTTTTTCCACTTCTTTTCCTTCTTCTTCTCCCTCTTCTTCTTCTTCCTCTTCTTCTTCTTCCTCTTCTTCTTCTATTACTTCTTCTTCTTCTACTTAAATATTTTCTTTTCCTCCTCCTTCATCTTCTTGTTCTTATTCTTCTTCTTTTTTTCTTCTTCTTCTTCTTCTTTTCCTTCTTCTTCTTGTCATTTTTATTCTTCTTCTTCCTCCTATTCTTCATCTTCCTCATCTTCTTCTTTTTATTCTTCTTTTTTTTCTTCTTCTTCTTCTCGTCCTCCTTCTTTTCTTTCTTCTACTTCTTCTTCTTCTTCATCTTCTTCATTTTCTTCATATTCATCTTCTCTTACTTCTTCTTCTTCTTCTTCTTATTCTTCCCCTTCTTCTTCTTCTTCTTCTTTTTCTTCTTCTTCCTATTCTTCTTCTTCTTCTTCTTCTTCCTCCTCCTTTTCTTCTTCTTCTCCTTTGTCTTCCTGTTCCTCTCCTTCCTTTTCATCTTCTTCTTCTTCATCTTGTTCATCTCCTTCTCCTTATTCTTCTTCTTATTCTTCTTCTCATACTCCTCCTTGTTCTTCTTCTTCTTTTGTTCTTTCTTTCTTCTTCTTCTTCTTCATCATCTTCTTCTTCTTCTTATTCTTCTTCTTTTTGTTCTTCTTTTCCCATTTTTCTTCTTCTTTTTTATTTTCTTCTACTTCTCCTTCTCCTTCTTCTTCTTCTTCTCCTCCTCTTTCTTCTCCTTTCTTTTCTTCTTCTTTTTCTTCATCTTCTCCCTCTTCTTTTGGTTCTTATTTTTCTCCAACTTTTCTCCTTCTTCTTCTTCTTCATTGTCATCTTCTTTTTCTTTTCCTTTTCTTCTTTTTCTTGTTTATCTTCTTCTTCTTCTCCTTCTATTACTTCTTCTTCTTATTCTCAATTATCTTCTTCTTCTTGTTCTTCTTCATCCACTTCAACTTCTTCATCTTCTTCTTCCTCTTCTTCATCCCCTTCTTTGTCATTTTCTTCTTGTTCTTCAACTTCTTCTTTGTCTCTTCTTCATCATTCTCTTCTTCTTCTTCTTGTTCTTGTTCTTCTTCTTCTGCTCCTTCTTTTTCCTCTTCTTCTTCTTCTTCAACTTCTATTTCTTCTTCTTCTTCTATTTCTTCTTCTCCTTCTTTCTCTTTGCCTTCTTCTACTCTTCTTCATCTTCTTCTTCTTCCTTTCCTTTCTCATCTTGTTCTTCATTTTCTTCTTATTTGTCTTTGTTTTCTCCATCTTCTCCTTCTTCTTCTCCTCGCCTTCTTTCTCTTCTCATTCTTCATCTTATTCTTCTTGTTGTTCTTCTTCTTCTCCTTCTTCTTCTTTTACTTCTTCTTCTTCTTCTTCTTCTTACTACTTCTACTACTTCTTCTTCATCATCTTCTTCTTTTTCTTCTTCTTCATCTTCTTCTTCTACATCTACTACTACTTCTTCTTCCTCTTCTTCATCTTTTTCCTCTTCTTCATCTTCTTCCTGTTCTTCTCCATTTCCTTCTTCGTTGTACTTTTCTAATTTGTCTACATCTTCCTCTTCTTCCACCTCTTCTTGTTCTTCTTCTTCTTCAGCTTCTTCTTGTTCTTTTTTTTCTTCTTCATAATCTTCCTCTTGTTCTACTCCTTCTTCTTCTTCTTCTTCCCCTACTTCTTGTTCTTGTTCTTCTTCTTCTCCTATTTCTTCATCTTCTTGCAATTGTTATTGTTGTTGTTCTTCTTCTTCTTCTTCTTCCCTGTCTTCTCCTTCTTCTTCTCCATCTTCCTCTTCTTCTTCTTCTTCTTCTTTTTCTTCTTTTTCTTCTTCTTCTTCATCTTCTTTGTCTACTTCTTCTGCTTCTTCTTTCTCTTATTCTTCAACTTCTTCTTCTTCATCTTCTTCTTCTTCTTCCTCCTCTTCTTCGTCTTCTTCTTCAATGACTCTTCTACTTTGTCTTCTTCTTCTTCTTCTTCTTCCTTTTCTTCTTCTTATTCTTAATCTTCTTACAATTCTTTGCCTTCTTCTTCTTCTTCTTCTTCTTTGTCTTCTTCTTCTTCTTCTTCTTCTTCTTCTTCTTTTCTCCTTCTTTTTCTTCTTCTTTAGCTTCTTCTTCAACTTCTTCTTCCTCTTCTACTTAATTTTCTTCTTCCCCTACTTCTACTTCTTCGTCTTCTTCTTTTTCTTCCATTTATTCTTCTTCAACATATTATTATTATTATTATTTCTATTATTATTATTATTATTGTTATTATTAGTTTTATTATTATTGTTATCCTTATTATTATTATTCTTCTTTTTGTTCTTCTTCTTCTTCCTCTTCTTCTTCTCCTCCTCCTTCTCCTTCTTCTTCTCCTTCTTCTTCTTTTTCTTCTTCTACTTCTTTTTCTTTTCCTTCTCATTGTTGTTGTTGTTTTTCTTCTTCTTCTTCTTCTTCTTCATCATCATTTTGTTTTTCTTCCTTCTTCTTCCTCTTCTTCTTCTACTCCTTCTTCATCAACTTCTGCTTCTTCTTCTTCTTCTTCATCTTCGTCTTCTTCTTCTTCATCATCTTCTTCTTCTACTTCTACTTCTTATTCTTTTTCTTCTTTTTCTTTCTCTTTTCTTTTTCTTCTTCTTTGTACTCTTATTATTTGTCTTCTTAT
>JAIUJO010002320.1:55000-60000 GCA_023846275.1 Vanilla planifolia | reverse complement strand
TTCTTCTTTCTATTGTTTTTCCTCTTCTTCGTCTTCTTCTTTTTTTCTTTCTCTACTTCTTCTTCTTCTCCTTCTTCTACTACTTAATCTTCTTCCTTTACTTCTTTTTCTTTTTATTCTTCCCCATTTTCCTCTTCTTCTTCATTTTCTTCTTTTCCTTTTTCCTCTTCCTCTTCTTCTTCTTCTTCTTCTTCCTCTTCCTCTTTTTCTTTTTTTGCTACTTTACTTCTACTTCTTTTTCTTTTGTTTCGTCTTCTTCTTCTTTTTGTTCTTCGTCTTCATCTTCTTCTTCTTCATCAACATCATCTTCTTATTCTTCTTTTTCTTCTTCTTCTTCTTCTTCCTTCACCACTTCTTCTTCCTTCACCACTTCTTCTTATTCTTTTTCTTCTACTTCTTCTTCTTTTCCTTCTTCTCGTTCTATTACTACTACTCCTTCTTCTTCTTCTATTACTTCTACTTCTTCTTCCTCCTCTTCTTCTTCTTCTACTTCTTCTTCTTCTTCTTCTTTTTCTTCTTCTTCTTCTCCTCCTCCTCCTCCACCTCCTTCTTCACCTTCTCTTTCTTCTTCTTTTTCTTCTTCCTCTTCTTCTTCTTCTTCTTCTTCTTCTCGTTCTTCATCTTCATCTTCTTCTGATTCTTCTTCCTCTTCTTGTTATCCTTCTTCTTCTCCATCATCCTTATCGTTTTCTACTTCATTTACTTCTTTTAATACTTTTTCTTCTTCTCCATCTTCTTCTTCTCCTTTTAGCCTTCTTCATCATCTTCTTTTTCTACTTCATCTACTTCTTCAAGTTCTACTTTTACTACTTCTTCTTCCCCTTCTTCTTCTACTTCTTGTTCTTCTTCATCATCATCATCTTCTTCTTCTTCTTCTTCTTCTTCTTCTTCTTCTTTGTCTTCTTCATCTTCTTCTTCCACTCCTTCATCTTTTTCATCTTCAACTTCATCTTCTTCTTCTTCTTCTTCTTCATTTTCTTCTTTGACTTCTTCTTCATCTTCTTCTAAATCTTCTTATTCTTCTTGTCATTCTACATCTTCTTCTTTTTCTTCTTCTTCATCTTGTTCTTCTTCTTCTTCTTCTTCTTCTTCTTCATTCTTCTTTTTCTTCTTATTCTTTTTCTTTTTCATTTTCCTCTAATTAATCTTCTTCTTCTTCTTCTTTATTCCCTTCTTTGTCTTCTTATTCTTGTTGTCCTTCTTCTTCTTCGTCTTCTTTTTCTTCTACTTCTTCTTCTTCTTCTATCTCTTCTTCAACTTCTTTGACTTCTTCATTTTCTTCTTTTACTTCTTCATCTTCTTCTCCTTCTTTAGCATCTTCTTCTAACTCTTCTTCTTCTTGTTCTTGATTGACTTCTTCTCCTTCTTGTTCTTCTCAATCATCATCTTCATCTTCTTCTTCTTCTTTGACTTCATTTCTTTCCTCTTCTTCTTGTTCTTCTTTTCCTTGTTCTTGTTCTTCTTCTTCGTATTCTTCTTATTCTTGTTTTTCTTCTTCTTCTTCTGCTTCTCCTTCTTCTTTGTCTCCTTCTTCTTCTTCTTCTTCTTCTTCTTCTTCTTCTTCTTCTTCTTCTTCTTCTTCTTCTTCTTCTTTTTCTTCTTCTTCGTCTTCTTGTTCTCCATCTCATCTTCTTCTTATCCTTCTTCTTCTTCTATTTATTCTTCATCATCTTCTTCTTCTTCTTCTTCTTCTTATTCGTCTTCATCTGCCTCTTCTTCAACTTATTTTTCTTTTTCTTTACCTTCTATTTGTTCTTCTTCTTCTAATTCTTTTGTGCTTTATTATTCTTACTATTCTTTTCTTCATCTTCTTCTTCATCTCTTTATTCGTCTTCTGCTTCTTCGTCTGTTTCTTTTTCTTCTTCATCTTCTTCATATTCTTGTGCTTCACAACATTCATCATCTTCTGCTTCTTCATCTTCTTCTTCTTTATCTTCTTCTCCTTATTATTATTATTCTTCTCCTTCTCCTTTTTTCCTTTTACTTTCTCTTCTTCTCCTTCTTCTTATACTTCTTCCTCTTCTTCTTCTTCTTCGAATTCCTCTTCTTCTTCTTCATATTTTTCTTCTTCTCCCTTTTCTCCACCTTCCTTCTCTTCTTCTTCTTCTTCATCGTATTCCTCTTACTTCTGCTTCTTCCACTTCTTCTTCTTCTTTTTCTTCTTCTTCTTCTTCATCTTCTTCTTCATCATCTTCTTCTCCTTCTCCTTCTTCTTTGTCTCCTTCTTCTTCTTCTTCTTCTTCTCCATCTTCTTCTTCTTCTTCTTCTTCTTCCTTTTCTTCTTCTTCTTCTTCTTCTCCTTTTTCTTTTTCTTCTTCATCTTGTTCTTCATCTTGTTCTTCTTAATCTTCTTTTTTTCTCTTTTCCTTCTTCCTTTTCTTCTTCTTCTTCTTCTCCTCCTCCTTCTTCTACTTCTTCTTCTTTTCCTTTTACTTCTTCCTTTTCTTCTTCTTCTTATTCTTATTCTACTTCCTCTGCTTCTTCTTTTTCTTTTTCTTTTACTTCTTCCTCTTTTTCTTCTTCTTTGTCATAAGAATCTAATTCTTCTTCTTCATCCTCTTCATCTAACACTTCTGCTTCTTCTTCTTCGTCTTCTTCTTCTTAATCTTCTTACATCTTTGTCTTCTTTTTCATTGCCTTCTTCTTCTTCTTCTTGCACTTCTTCTTCTTCGTCTTCTTATTCTTCTTTTCTTCTTCTTTCTTTTTCTTCTTCATCTTCTTCTTCTTCTTAATCTTCTCCCTCTACTTCATCTTATTCTTGTTCTTCATCACTGTCATCATCTTCTTCTTCTTCATCTTCTTCTTCTTCTTCTTCTTCTTCTTCTCCTGCTCCTCATTTTCCTCTTTCTCTTTCTTCTTCATCATCTTCTTCTTCTTCTTCTTGTTCGTATTCTTCTTCTTTTTCTTTTCTTCTTCTCGTTCTTCTTCTTTGCCTCCTACTTCTTCTTACTCTTCTTCTTCTTCTTCTTCTTCTTCTTCTTCATCTTCATCTCCTCTTTTCTGATCCATCTTCATCTTCTTCTTCTTCATCTTCTTCTTCTTCTTTTTTTCCTCCTCCGCTTCTTCATCTTCTTTTTCTTCTTCTTCACCTTCTTCTTCTTCTCCCTCTCCTTCTTCTTCTTCTTCTTGTAATTCTTTTGCTTTTGAATATTATTGTTGTTTTTCTTCCTTCTTCGTCTTTTTATTCGCCTACTTCTTCTCCTTCTTCTTCTTCTTCATATTCTTCTTCTTTTTCTTTTTCTTCGTCTTCTTCTCCTTCTTCTCCATCTTCCTCTTCATCATCATCACATCATTATCATCTTCCTTGCCTTCTTTATCTTCTTGTTCTTCTTCGTCTTCTCCTTCTCAATCTTCTTCTTCCTCCTCTTCTTTGTCTTCTTCTTCTTCTTTCTTCTTGTCTTCTTCTTCCTTTTCTTTTCCTTCTTTTTCTTCTTCTTTTTTACCTCTTCAACTTCTTCATCTTCTTCTTTGTCTTCTTCTTCTTCTTCTTCTTCTTTCTCTTCTACCTCATTGTCTTTTGCTTCTTCTTCATGTTCCTCATCTTGGTCTTCTTCTTCTTCTTCGTCTTCGTCTTCTTCTTCTTCCCCTCCTCCTTCTTCTTCTTATTCTTCTTCTTCTACTTCTTCTTCTTCTTATTCTTCTTCTTCATCTTTTCTTCTTCTTCTTGTTCTTCTTCTTCATAATCATCATCTTCTTCTTCTTCTTCATCTTCTTCTCTTATTCTTCTTCTTCTTATCTATCTTCTTCTTTTTTTTTTCTTCTTCTTCTTCTTCTTCCTCTTCTTCTTCATCCTTTTCTTCATCTTCTTCGTCCCTTCTTCTACTTCTTTTTCAACATCTTACTCTTCTTCTCCTTCCCTTTCTTTATCTTCATCTTCTTCATCTTCTTTTTCTTTTTCTTTGCCTTCTTCTTCTCTTTTTATTATACTTCTTCTTCTTCTCCTTCTTTTACTTCTTCTTCTTCTCCTTCTTTTACTTCTTCTTCTTCTTATTGTTCTTCTACTTATTCTACTTCTTTTACTTCTTTTTTTTCTTCTTCTTGTCCTTCTTCTACTTAATCTTCTACCTCTTCTTATTCTTCCTCTTCTTTTTCTTCTTTTTCTTCTTCTTCTCCCTCTTCCTCTTCTTCTTCTACTCCTTCTTCTTCTTCTTCTTCATCTTGTTCATCTTCTTCTTCTTCTTCATTTTCTTTTTCATCGCATTCTTCTTAAGCTATTTTTTCTTCTTCCTCTTCTTCTTTCTCTTCCTCACCAACATCTTCTTCATCTTCTTCTTCTTCTTCTTCTTCTTCAACTTCTTCTTCTTCCTCCACTTCTTCCTCTTCTTCTTCTTCTTCTTCTTCATCTTCTACTTCTTCTACATCATATTCTTCTTTTTCATCTTTTTCTTCCTCTTCTTCTTCACCTTCTTCTTCTACTACTCCATCATCATCATCATCTTCTTGTTTTTCTTTTTGTTCTTCTTCTTCTTCTTTGTATTTTCCTTCTACTACTACTACTTCTTCTTCAACTTATTTTTCTTCTTCTTCTTCAACTTATTCTTCTTCTTCTTCTTTTTCATCCTCCGCCTTCTCTTCTTCGACATCTTCTTCATTGTCTCTTCCTCTTCTTCTTCTTCTTCTTCTTCTTCTTCTACATCTTTTTCCCTTTACTCTTCTTGTTCTTCTTCTTCCTCTTCTTTTTCCTCTTCTTCTTCTTCCACTTCTTCATCATCATCTTCCTCTTCTTCTTCGTCCACTTCTCCTTCTTCTTCTTCTACTTCTTCACTTTCTTCTTCTTCTTCTTCTTCTTCTTCTTCGTCTTCTTCTTCTTTTCTTCTTTTTGTTCTTTTTCTATCTTATTATTCATCTTCTTCTTATTCTTTTTCTTTTTCTTTTTCTCTTCTTCTTCTTCTTCTTCTTCTTTATCTTCTTCTTCTTCTTCTTCTTCTTCTTCTTCTTCCTCCCCTTCTTCTTCTTCGTCTTCCTCATCTTCGTCTTCTTCTTCTTTTCTTCTTCTTTTG
>JAIUJO010002320.1:42500-50000 GCA_023846275.1 Vanilla planifolia | reverse complement strand
CCTCCTCCTTCTTCTTCTTCTTCTTCTTCTTCTTCTTCTTCTTCTTCTTCTTCTTCTTCTTCTTCTTCTTCTTATTCTTCTTATTCTTCTTCTACGTCTTATTCTTCTTATTCTTCTTCTTCTTATTCTTCTTCTTCTTCTTCTTATTCTTCTTTTTCTTCATCTTCTTCATCTTCCTCTTCTTCCTCGTCTTCTTCATTGCCTTTTCATCATCATCATCATCTTCTTCTTCATCTTCTTATACTTCTTCTTCTTCTTCTTCTTCTTCTTCTTCTTCTTCTTCTTCCTCTTCTTCTTCATCTTGTTCGTCTTCGTCTTCTTCTTCTTCTTCTTGTACTTCTTTTCCTTCTTTGTCCTTTTCTTCTTCTTCTTCTTCTTCTTTTTCATCTTCTTCTTCTCTTCTTCATCTTCTTCTTCTTCTTCTTCTTATCCATCTTCTTATTCCTCTTCTTGTCCATTTTCTTCTTCTTCCCCTTCTTTATCTTGTTCTTCTTCTTCATATTCTTTTTAACCTTCTTCTTCTTCTCTTTCTTCTTCTTCTTCATCATCATCATCTTTGTTTCCTTCTTCTTCATCTTCTTCTTCTCCACCTCCTTCTTCTTTGCCTTCTTCTTCTTCTTCCTCTTCTTCTACTTATTCTTCTTCTTGATCTTCTTCTTTCTCTTCTTCTTGTTCATTTCCTTCTTGTTTTTCTATTCTTATTCTACTTCTCCTTTTCTTTATCTACTTCTTTTTCTTTTCCTTCCTCCTCTTCTTGTACTTTGTCTTCTTCATCATCTTTTTCATCATCTTTTTCTTCTTCTTCTTCTTCTTCTTCTTCTTCTTCTTATTCCTCTTCTTCTCCATTTTCTTCTTCTTCCCCTTCATCTTTTTCCTCTTCTTCATCTTCTTCTTCATCTCCTTCTTCTTCTTTTTCTTCTTCTTCTTCTTCTTCTTCTTCGTCAACATCTTCGTTTCCTTCTTCGTCATCTTCTTCTTCTCCTCCTCCTTCTTCTTTGCCTTCTTCTTCTTCCTCCTCTTCTTCTACTACTTCTTCTTGATCTTCTTCTTTCTCTTCTTCTTATTCTTTGTTTTCGTCTTCTTCTTCTTCTTCTTCATCTTCTTCTTCTTCTTCTCCTTCTCCTTCTTCTTCTTCTTCTTCTCCTTCTTCTTCTTCTACTAGTAGTACTAATTCTTATTGTTCTGCTTTTTTTCTTCTCCTTTTCCTCTTCATCTTCTTCTTTTGCTTCTTCTTCTACTTCTTAATCTTCTTCTTTTAGTTCTTCTTCCTCTTCTTCTTTTTTTCTTCTTCTTTGTCTACTTTTTTTTTATTCTTCTTCTTCTTCTTCGTCGTCTTCTTCTTCGCTTTCTTCTTCTTCTTCATCATCTTCTTCTTCCACTTTTTCTTTTTCTTCTTCTTCTTCTTCTTCTTCTTCCTATTGTTGTTCTTCATCTTGTTCCTCATCTTCTTCTTCTTCTTCTTCTTCTTCTTCTTTCTCTTACTCTTCTTCTTCGTCCTCATCTTCATCTTCTTCTTCTTCTTCTTCTTCTTCCACTTCTTCTCTTTCTTATTATTCTTCTTCTTCTTCTTCTCTTCTTCCTCTTCGTCTTCTTCTTCTTCTACTTCATAATCATCTACCTGTTCTTCTTGTTCTTCTTCTTCTTCTTCTTCCTTTTCCTCTTCTTTTTCTTCTTCTTCTTCTTCTTCTTCTTCTTCTTCTCCTTCTTCTTCTTCATCCTCAACTTCTTATTCTTCTTCTTCTTCTTGTTCTCCATCTTCTTCTTCTTCTTCTTCTTCCTCTTCTTCATCTTCTTCTTCTTCTTCTTATTCTTCTTCGTCCTCTTCATCTTTGTCTACTTCTTTTTCTTCTTCTTCTTCTTCTCCTTCTTCTTCTTCTTCTTCTTCTTCTTCTTTTACTTCTTTTTCTTCTTGCTCTTCTTCTTCTTCAACATCTTGTTGTTGTTGTTCTTCTTCTTCTTCTTCTACTTCTTCTTCACCTTCTTCTTCTTTGCCTTCTTCTTCTTTGTCTTCTTCTTCTTCTTCACCATCTTCTTTCTCTTCTTCTTCTACTTCTTACTGCTCTACTTCTGGTGCTTCTTCCTCCTCTTCTTCTTCTTTTACTTCTTTTTCTTCTTCTTCTTAATCTTCGTCTTCTTTCCTTTTTCTTCTTCTACTCCTTCTTCATCTACTACTTCTTCTTCTTCATCATCATCATCTTTTTCTTCTTCATCTTCTTATACTTCTTCTTCTTCTTCTTCTTCCTCTTCTTCTTCATCTTCTTCGTCTTCGTCTTCTTCTTCTTCTTTTTGTACTTCTTTTCCTTGTTTGTCCTCTTCTTCTTCTTCTTCTTCTTCTTCCTCTTCTTCTTGCTCATTTTCTTTTTCTTCTTTTTCTTATTCTTATTCAACTTTTTCTCCATTTTCTTCTTCTACTTCTTTTTCTTTTTCTTCCTCCTCTTCTTCTACTTCCTCTTCTTCTTCTTCTTCTTTTTCATCTTCTTCTTCTCTTCTTCTTATTATTATTATTGTTATTATTCCTCTTCATCTCAATTTTCTTCTTATTCCCTTTCTTTATCATGTTCTTCTTCTACATCTCATTCTCCATCTTCTTCTTCTTCTCCGTCGTCTTCATTTCCTTCTACTTCATCTTCTTCTTCTCCTCCTCTTCTTCTTCGGCTACTTCTTCTTTTTCCTCTTCTTCTACTACTTCTTCTTCTTCATCTTCTTCTTCTTCTTCTTCTTCTTCTTCTACTACTACTACTAGTTCTTATTCTTCTTTTTTTCTTCTCCTTTTGTTTTTCATCATCTTCTTTTGCTTCTTCTTCTACTTCTTAATCTTCTTCTTCTAATTCTTCTTCCTCTTCTTCATATTTTTCTTCTTCTTGTTATACTTCTTTTTATTCTTCTTTGTCTTCTTTTTCTTTTTCTTCCTCTTCTTCTTCATCGTCTTCTTCTTTTTTCCTTCTTCTTCTTCTTCATCTTCTTCTTCCTCTTTTTCTTCTTCTTCATCATCTTCTTTTTCTTCGTTTTCTTCTTCTTTGTCTTTGTTTTCTTCTTCTTCGTCTTCTTCTTCTCCTCCTCCTCCACCTTTTTCATCTTCTTCTTCTTGTTCTCAATATTCTTCTTCTTTTTCTTCTTCTTCTATCTCTTCTTTTCTTCTTCTTGTTCTTCTTCTTCTTCTTCTTCTTGTATTTCTTGTTCTTCTTCTTCTTCTTTGTTTTCTTCTTTCTCTTCTTCTTTTCCTTTGTCTTCTTTTTCTTTTTTCTTCTTCTTTTGCTTCTTCTTCATATTCTTCTTCTTCTACAATTTTTTCTTCTTCTTCTTCTTCTTCTTCTTCTTTGTTGTCTTTTTCTTCTTCTTTTTCTTCTTCCTCCTCTTCTTGTTTTTTGACTTAATCTTTTTCATTCTTCTTTCTTCTTCTTCTTCTTCTTCTTGTTCTTCTTCTTTCTCTTATTCTTCTTCTTCATCTTCTTCTTCTTCTTTTTCTTCTTCTTCCACTTCTTCTCATTCTTATTATTCTTCTTCTTCTTCTTCTCTTCTTCCTCTTCTTCTACTTCATAATCATCTACCTGTTCTTCTTCTTCTTCTTCTTCTTCTTCTCCTCCTTCTTCTTCTTCATCCTCAACTTCTTATTCTTCTTCTTCTTCTTCTTCTACCTCTTCTTCTTCTTCTTCTTCCTCTTCTTCATCATCATCTTCTTCTTCCTCTTCTTCGTCCTCTTCATGTTCGTCTACTTCTTTTTCTTCTTCTTCTTCTTCTTCTTCTTCTCCTTCTTCTTCTTCTTCTTCTTCTTCTCCTTCTTCTTCTTCTTCTTCTTCGTCTTTTTCTTTTACTTCTTTTTTTTCTTCTTGCTGTTCTTCTTCTTCAACTTCTTGTTGTTCGTCTTCTTCTTCTTCTTCTTCTCCTACTTCTTCTACTTCTTCTTCATCTTCTTCTTCTTCGCCTTCTTCTTCTTTGTCTTCTTCTTCTTCACCATCTTCTTTCTTTTCTTCTTTTATTTCTTACTATTCTTTCTCTGGTACTTCTTCCTCTTCTTCTTCTTTTACTTCTTCTACTTCTACTTGTTCATGATCTCCTTTTCCTTTTTCTTCTTCTACTCCTTCTTCAACTACTTCTTCTTCTTCTTCCTCTTCTTCATCTTCCTCTTCTTCGTCTTCTTCTTCTTTGTCTTCTTCTTCAACATCATCATCTTCTTCTTCTTTATCTTCTTATACTTCTTCTTCTTCTTCTTCTTCTTCCTCTTCTTCATCTTCTTTGTCTTCGTCTTCTTCTTCTTCTTCTTCTTCTTCTTCTTCTTTTTGTACTTCTTTTCCTTGTTTGTCCTCTTCTACTTCTTCTTCTTCTTCTTTCTCATCTTCTTGTTGATTTTCTTCTTCTTCTTTTTGTTGTTCTTATTCTACTTCTTCTTTTTCTTCTTCTACTTCTTTTTCTTTTTCTTCCTCCTCTTCTTCTACTTCCACTTCTTCTTCTTCTTTTTCATCTTCTTCTTCTCTTCTTCTTCTTCTTCTTCTTCTTCTTCTTATTCTTCTTCTTCTTATTCCTCTTCTTCTTAATTTTCTTCTTCCTCCCCTTTTTTAACTTGTTCTTCTTCTTCATCTTCTTCTTCATCTTCTTCTTTTTCTTTTTCTTCTTCTTCTCTTCTTTTTCGTTTTCGTTTCCTTCTTCTTCATCTTCTTCTTCTCCTCCTCCTTTGCCTTCTTCTTCATAATACTCTTCTTCTACTTCTTCTTCTTCTTCATCATCTTCTCCTTTCTCTTCTTCTTGTTCTTTGTCTTCATCTTCTTCTTCTACTTTTTCTTCTTTGTCTTCTTCTTCTTCTTCTTCTCCTTCTTCCTCTTCTACAACTACTACTACTTATTCTTCTTCTTTTTTTTCTTCTCCCTTTCTTTTTCATCATCAACTTCTACTTCTACTTCTACTTCTTAATCTTCTTCTTCTAGTTCTTCTTCCTCTTCTTCTTTTTCTTCTTCTTCATATACTTCTTTTTCATCTGCTTTGTCTTCTTTTTCTTTTTCTTCTTCTTCTTCTTCTTCTTCGTCTTCTTCATCATTTTCTTCTTCTTCTTCTTCATCTTCTTCTTCTTCCTCTTTTTCTTCTTCTTCTTCTTCCTACTTTTGTTTTTCATCATGTTCCTTTTCTTCTTCTTCTTCTTCTTCTTCTTCTTTTTCCACTTTCTCTTATTCTTCTTCTTCCTCCTCTTCTTCTTCTTCCTCATCTTCATCTTCCTCTTCTTCTTTTTCTTCTTCTCCTTCTTATTCTTATTCTTCTTCTTCTTCTTCTTCTTCTCTTCTTCCTCTTCATCTTCTTCTTCTTCCACTTCAGAATCATCTACACGTTCTTCTTCTTCTTCTTCTACTTCATTCTTTTCCTCTTGTTCTTCTTCTTCTTCCTCTGCTCCTTCTTCTTCTTCTTCTTCTCCTTCTTCTTCTTCTTCATTTTTTACTTCTTATTTTTCTTCTTCTTGTTCTCCTTCTCCTTCTTCTTCTTCTTCTTCTTCTTCTTCCTCTTCTTCATCATCAACTTCTTCTTCTATTTCTTCTTCGTGCTCTTCATCTTCATCTACTTCTTTTTCTTCTTCTTCTTCTTCTTCTCCTTCTTCTTGTTCTTCTTCTTATTCTTCTTTTTCTTCTACTTCATCTTTTTCTTCTTCCTCTTCTTCTTCTTCTTCAACTGCTTGTTGTTAGTATTCTTCTTCTTCTTCTACTTCTTCAACTTCTTCATCTTCTTCTTCTTCACCTTCTTCTTTGTCTTCTTCTTCTTCTTCACCATCTTCTTTCACTTCTTCTTCTACTTCTTGCTATTCTTCTTCTGGTGCTTCTTCCTACTCTTCTTCTTCTTTTACTTCTTTTTCTTCTTCTTCTTATTCTTCCTCTTGTTTTCCTTTTTCTTCTTCTACTCCTTCATCTACTTCTTCTTCTTCTTCTTCCACTTCTTTATCTTCTTCTTCTTTGTCTTCTTTTTCTATTTCTTCTTCTTCATCATCATCATCTTTTTCTTCTTCATCTTCTTATACTTCTTCTTCTTCTTCTTCTTCCTCTTCTTCTTCATCTTCTTCGTCTTCGTCTTCTTCTTCTTCTTTTTGTACTTCTTTCCTTGTTTGTCCTCTTCTTCTTCTTCTTTCTCTTCTTCTTGTTTATTTTCTTCTTCTTTTTCTTGTTCTTATTCAACTTTTTCTCCATTTTCTTCTTCTACTTCTTTTTCTTTTTCTTCATCCTCTTCTTCTTCTTCCTTTTCATCTTCTTCTTCTCTTATTATTATTATTATTATTATTATTATTATTATTATTATTATTATTACTATTATAATAATAATAATAATAATTATTATTATTATTATTATTATTATTATTATCATTCCTCTTCTTCTCCATTTTCTTCTTATTCCCCTTCTTTACAATGTTCTTCTTCTACATCTCATTCATCATCTTCTTCTTCTTCTCTGTCGTCTTCGTTTCCTTCTTCTTCATCTTCTTCTTCTCCTTCTCCTCTTTTTCTTCGCCTACTACTTCTTCCTCTTCTTCTACTTCTTCTTCTTCTTCTTCATCTTCTTCTTCTTCTTCTTCTTCTTCTTCTTCTACTACTATAAGTACTTCTTATTCTTTTTCTTTTTTTTCTTTTCCTTTTCTTCTTCATTATCTTCTTTTGCTTCTTCTTCTACTTCTTAATCTTCTTCTTCTAATTCTTCTTCCTCTGCTTCTTATTTTTCTTCTTTTTCTTATACTTCTTATTCTTCTTCTTTGTCTTCTTTTTCTTTTTCTTCTTCTTCTTCTTCTTCTTCGTCTTCTTCTTTGTTTTCTTCTTCATCTTCTTCTTCCTCTTTTTCTTCTTCTTCTTCGTCTTCTTTTTCTTCGTCTTCTTCTTCTTTGTCTTTGTTTTCTTCTTCTTCGTCTTCTTCCTCTTCTTCTCCTCGTCCACCATTTTCATCTTCTTCTTCTTATTCTCGATCTTCTTCTTCTTTTTCTTCTTCTTCTATCTCTTCTTTTCTCCTTCTTGTTGTTGTTCTTCTTCTTCTTCTTCTTCTTCTTTGTCCTCTTCTTCTTCCTGTATTTCTTGTTCTTCTTCTTCTTCTTTTTCTTTTTTTTCTTCTTTCTCTTCTTCTTTTCCTTTGTCTTCTTTTTCTTTCTTCTTCTTCTTTTACTTCTTATTATTCTTCTTCTACAATTTCTTCTTCTTCTTCTTCTACAATTTCTTCTTCTTCTTCTTCTTCTTCTTCTTTGTCGTCTTTTTCTTCTTTTTCTTCTTGCTCCTCTTCTTATTATTCGACTTCTTTTTCATTCTTCTTTGTTCTTCTTATTCTTCTTCTTATTGTTCTTTTTCTTCTTCTTCTTCTTCATCTTGTTCTTCTTCTTCTTCATCCTCTTCTTCTTCTTTTCTTCTTCTTCTTCTTCTTCTCCTTCTTTGCCTTCTTTTTCTTCATCATCTTCTTCTACTTCCCCTTTTCTTCCTTTTCTTCTTCTTCTTCTTCTTCTTCTTCTTCTTCTTCTACTACTACTACTCCTTCGTCTTCTTCTTCTTCTTCTTC
>JAIUJO010002320.1:30000-40000 GCA_023846275.1 Vanilla planifolia | reverse complement strand
TTTCTTCTTCTTCTCCTTCATCTACTTCTTTTCCTCCTTCTCCTTCATCCTCTTCTTTTTCTTCTTCTTCTTCTTCTTCTACATCTACTTCTTCTTTTTTCTTTTACTTCATCATCTACAACTTCTTCTTCTTCTTCTTCTTCTTTTTCTTCAAGTTCTTCATCCTCTTCTTCTTCTTCCACTACTTCATCCTCTTCTTCATCTTTCCCTTCATCTTCTTCTTCTTCTACTACTTCTTCTTATTCTTATTCTTCATGTTCTTTTTGTTCTTCTTCTTCTTCTCATCTTTTTTTTGTTCTTCTTCTTCTTATTCTTCATCTTCTTCTTCTCCTCCTTCTTCCTCTTCTTCTTCTTCTTTTTCTTCTTCGTCTTCTTCTTCTTCTCCTTCTTCTTCTTCTTTTTCTTCATCTTCTTCTTCTTCTCCTTCTTCTTCTTGTTCTTCTTCTTCTTCCACTTAATCTTCATCTTCTTCTTCTTTATCTTCTTCTTCTTATTCTTTTTCTTCTTGTTCTTTCTCTTCTTATTGTTCTTTCCCTTCTTCTTCTTCTTCTTTGCCTTTTTCTTCTACTTCTTCTTCTTCTTCTTTGTCTTCTTCTTCTTCTTCTTCTTCTTCTTCTTCTACTTCTTCCTCCCCTTCTACTTCCTCTTCATCATGTTCTTCTTCTTCGTCTATTTCCCTTCTTCTTTATCTTCTTCTCATATACTTCCTCTTCTCCTACTCCTCCTTCTTCTTCCTACTCTTCTTCTTCTCACACTTCTTCACCTTCTTCTTCTCTATCTTCTTCTTCTTCTTTTTGTTCATCTTCTTCTTCATCTTCATCTAATTGCTACTTCTTCTTTGTCTTCTTCTTCTTGTTTTTCTTCCTCTTATTCTTCTTCTTCTTTTTCTTCTTCTTCTTCTTCATCATCCTCTTCTTTTTCTAATTCTTCTTTTAATTCTTCTTCTTCTTCTTCTTCTTCTTCTTCTCATACTTCTTCTTCTTCTTCTTCTCCTTCTTCTTCTTCATCTGCTTCCTCTTCTTCTTCTTCTTTATTCGTCTTCTTGTTTTTATCTGTCTTCTTTTTCTTTGACTTCTTCTTCTTTTTCTTTTTCTTCTTCTTTTTAATCTTCTTCTTCTTCCTCTTCTTCTTCTTCTTTCTCTTCTTCTAATTCTTCTGATTTTTCTCCTTTGCCTTTTTCTTCTTCTTCTTCCTCTTCTTCTTCATCTTGTTCTTCTTCTTCAACTTTTTCTTCTTCTTTTTCTTATTCTCATTCACTTTCTTCTTCTTGTTCTAATTGTTCTTGTTCTTCTTTCTTTAACTCTTGTTCTTCCTATTCTTCTTCCTCTTCCTCCTCCTCCACGTCTTCTTCTTCTCCTTCTTCTTCTTGTTCTTCTTCACTTACTCTACATCCTCTTCTGCTTCTTCTCGTTCTTTCTCTTCTTCTTCTTTTTATTTTTCTTCTACTTCTTCTTCATCATCTTCTTCTTCATCATCTTTTGCCTCTTCATCCGCTTTTTCTTTATCCTGTCCTTCTTCTTCTTCTTCTTCTTATTCTTCCCCTTCTTGTTCTTCCAGTTCTTCAACTTCTTCTACTCTTCATCTCCATCTTCTTCTTCATTTTCTTCTTCTTGTTTCCTTCTTCTGTTTCTACTTCTTCTTCTACTTCTTTTTCTTCTTCTTCCTCTTCTTCTTCTTCTAAGACTTCTTGTTTTTTTTTCTTCTTTTTCTTCTTCTTCTTCACTTCTTTTTCTTTTTCTTCATCATCTTTTTCTTTTTTGTTTTTTCTTTTTTGTCTTTTTCGTCTTGTTCTTCTTCTTTTCTGTCTTTTTCTTCTTCTTCTTATCTCCTTCTTCTTCTTCTTCGTCTTGTTCTTCTTCTCCTTCTTCTACTTTTATTCTTCTTCTTCTTTTACTTCTTTTCCTTCTTCATCATCTTCTTCCTCTTCTTCTTCTTCTTTCTTCTTCTTCTACCTCATCTTCTTCTTCTTCTTCATCTTCTTCTTCTTCTTCTTATTCCTCGTCCTCTTATTCATCTTCTTCTTCTACTTTGTCCTCTTCACGTTTGTCTTCATCTTCTTCTTCTTCTTCTTCTTCTTCTCCTTCTTCTTTTTCTTCTTCTTCGTCGTCTTCTTCTTCTTCTTCTTCTTCTTCTTCTTCTTTATCTTCATCTTCTTCTTTTCTTTGTTCTTCTTCTTCTTCATGGTCTTTTTGTTATTTATCTTGTTGTTGTTGTTCTTCTTCTCCTGCTCCTCCTCCTTCATCAATTTCTTCTTCTTCCTCTTCTTTTTCTTCTTATTCTTCTTAATCTTCTTCATCTTCTTCTTCTTCTTCATCTTCCTCTTCTTCTTTGTGTGTTCTCCATCTTCACCTTCTTCTACTAATTCTTCATCTACTACTTCTTCTTCTTCTTCCTCTTCTTCTACTTCATCTTCTTCTTCTATTCTTCTTCTTCCTCTCCTTCTGCTTCCACTTCTTCAACTTCTTCTACTTCTTCTTTGCTTCTTTTTCTTCTTCGTCTTCTTCTTGGCCTTTTTCTTCTTCGTCTTCTTATCCTTTGTCTTTTTCTTGTTTGTCATTTTGTTCTTCTTCTTCCTCTTCTTCTATGTCCTTTTGCTTCTTCTTCTTTTTCTTCTTCTTCTTCTTCTTCTTCATCTTCTTCATCTTGTTCTACTTCTTCTACTATTAATTCTTCTATTTCTTCTTCTTCGTCTTCCTCGTCCTTCTTCTTCTTCTTCTTCTTCTTCTTCTACTTCTACTTGTTCATTTTCTTTTTCTTCTTCCACTTCTTCTTCTTCATCTTCTTCATCTTCCTCTTCTTTGTCTTCATTTTCTTCATCTTCTTCTTCTTCTTCTTGGCCTTCTTCTTCTTCTTCTTCTTCTTATTCGAATTCCGCTTCTTCTTCTTCGACTTATTCTTCTTCTTCTCCTTCTTTTTCTTTTCTTCTTCCTCTTCTTAATCTCATTCTTCTTTTCCTTCTTTTTCTTCTTCATCATCTTGTCCTTTTTCTTCCTCCAATTCTTCGACTTCTTCATCTACTTCTTTTTCTTCTTCATCCTCCTTCTTCTTATATGTCTTCTTCTTCTTCTCCTCCTCCTTATTCTTCTTATTGTTATTCTTCTTCTTCCAATTCAAGTCCTTATTCATCTTCTTGTTCTTCTTCACCTTCTCCTTCTTCTTCTTTTTCTTCTTCTTCTTCTTTTTCTTCTTCCTCCTCTTCTTCTTTTTCTTCCTCATCTTCTTCTCCTTCTTTTCTTCCTTCTCCTCTTCCTTCTTTTTCTTCTACTACTTCTACTTCTTTTTCTTCTTCTTTTTCTTCTTCTTCTTCTTTTTCTTCTTCTTTGTATTCTTCTTTTGCTTCTTCTTCTTCTTCTTCTTCTTCTTCTTTTTATTCTTCTGTTTTTTCTTCTTCTTAATCTTCTACAACTCCTACTTTCTGTTCTTCTTATTCTTCTTCTTCTTCTTCCCTTTCTTTGTCTTCCTCTTCTTCTTCTTCTTCTTCTTCTTCTTCTTCTTCTTCTTCTTCATCTTCTTCTCCTTCTTCTCCTTCTTCTCTTTCTTCTACTTCTTCTTCTTCTTCTTCTTCTTCATCTTCCTCTTCTCTTTGTCTTCTTCTTCTTGTTCTTCTTCTCCTCTTCTTTTTGTTCTTCTTCATTTTCTTCTTCTACTTCTTCTTCTTCTTTTCTCCATCTTCTTCCTCTTCTTCTTCTTTTGCACCTTATTCTACTTCTTCTTTATCTTCTTCTTCTTATTTTTCTTCTTTCTCTTTCTTTTCTTCTTGTTCTTTCTCTTCTTCTTCTTCTTCTTATTCTTCTAGTGCTTATTTCTATTCTTCTTCTTCTACATCTTTTCTTCTTCTTCTTCTTTGTCTTCTACTTCTTCTTCTTCTTCTTCTACTACTACTATTTCCTCTTTGCCATGTTCTTCTTCTTCTTCTTCTTCTCCTCCTCCTTCTTCTTCATCTTTCTCTTCTTCTTCACCTTCTTTTTCTTCTCTGTCTTCTTCTTCTTCTTCATTTTCATCTTCAACTTCCTCTTCATCTTCATCTTCTTCACTTCTTCTTCTTCTTCTTCTTCATCTCCTTGTGCTTCTTCTTTTTCTTCTTCTTCTCTTCTTCTTTCTCTTCATCATCTTCTACTTCTTCTTCTCCTTCTTTTTCTTCTTCTCCATCCTCTTTATCTTCATCGTCTTCTTGTACTTCTTCTTCTTCATCTACTTCATCTTCTCCTAATTCTCCTTTTTCTTCTTCTTCTTCTTCATCTTCTTCTTCTTCTTCATCTTCATCATCTTCTTCTTTTTTTTCTTCTTCTTTGTAATCTTGTTCTTGCTATTTGACCTTTTCTTCTTCTTCTTCTTCTTCTTCTCTAACTTGTACTTCTTCTTCTTCTTCTTATTCTCATTCTCCTTCTTCTTCTTCTTATTCTAACATATATTCTTCTTTTTCTTCTTTTTCTTCCTCTTCTTTTTTTCCATCTTTTTCCTCTTCTACTTCTACTTCTTCTTCTTCTTCTTTTTCTTCTTTGTCTTCTTCTTTTTCTTCTTCTTCTTCATCCTCATCTTCTTCTCCTTCTTCATCTTCTTTTTCTTCGTCTTTTTGTTCTAAATCCGTTTTTTCTTTGTCTTGTCCTTCTTCTTCTTCTTCATCATCATGTTTTTATTATTATTTTAATCCCTTCTTGTTACTCTGCCTCTTCATCATCTTCTTCTTCGTCCCTTTTGCTCTTCTTCTTCTGCTTTTTCTTCGTTTACTTCTTATTCTTTTCTTCTTCTTGTTCTTCTTGTTCATATTCTACTTCTTCTTCTACTTCTTTTTTTTCTTCTTCCACTTCTTTGTCTTCTTCTTCTTCTTCTTCTTCACTTTTTTTTCTTCTTCTTCTTTCTCTTCTTTCTTCTTCTTCTTCTTCATTGATTACTTCTTCTTTTGTCTTCTTCATCTTCATCTTCTTCTTTATCTCCTTTTCTTCTTCTTCTTCTTATCTCCTTCTTCTTCTTCTTGTTCTTTTACTTCTTCTTCTCCTTCAACTTCTTCTTCTTCTTCTTCTTAATCTTATTCTTCTTCATTTGCTACTTCTTCTTCTTTGACTTCTTCTTTTTCTTCTTCTTCTTCGTCTTCTTCTTCTTCTTCTTCTTCTTCTTCTTTTCTTCTTTCTCTTCTTCTTGTTCTTTGTCATCTTCTTCTTTTTCTCCTTCTTCTTCTGCTTCTGCTTCTTCTTCTTCTAAATTTTCTTCTTCTTCTTCTTTTTCGTCGTCTTCTTCCTCTTCTGCATCTTCTTCTTCTTCTTCAACCTCCTGTTCTTCTTCTTCGACTTCTTCGTCTTCTTCTTTTTCATCCTTTTTCTTGTTCTTAATCTTATTCTTCTTTTTCTTTTTCTTCTTCTTCATCTTATTTCTCTTCTTCTTCCTCTTCTTCATCTTTCCTTCTTCCTCTTTCTCTTCTTTGTCTTCTTCTTCTTCATCTTCATCTTCTTCTACTTCTTCTTCCTCTTCTTTTTCCACTTCTTCCTCTTCTTTTTGTTCTTCATCTTCGTTTTTCTCTTCTTCTTCTTCTTCCTCCTCTTCTTCCTCTACTTCTTCTTCTACTCCACATTCTTTTTCGCATTGTTTTTTTTCTTCATTGTCTTCTTCTTCTTTCTCATCTTCTTTTTCCTTGTCTTCTTCTTCTTCTACTTCTTTTTCTTTTTCTTTTTCTTCTCGTTCATCTTCTTTTTTTGTATTCTTCCTCTTCTTTTTCTTGTTCTTCTTCCTCTTCCCCTTTTAATTTTTCCCCTTCTTCATCTTCTTCTTCTTCATGTCTTTTAGTTCTTCTTCATCTTCTTCTTCATTTTACTTCTTCTTCTTCTTCTTCTTCTTCTTCTTCTTCTTGCTTTCTTCTTCTTCATCTTCTTCTTATTCTTCTTCTTCTTCTTCTTCTTCTTCCTCCTCTTCTTCTTCTTCTACTTCTTCTTCTTCTTCTTCTTCTTGTTCCTCTTCTTCTTGATATTCTTCTTCTTCTTCCTCTTCTTCTTCATATTCTTCTTCTTCTTCCTCATCTTCTTCTTCTTCTTTATCATCTACTTCATTTTTTATCTTCTTCTTCTTCTTCCTTTTCTTATTGTTCATCTTCATCATTATCATCATCATCATCATCATCTTCTTCTTCTTCTTACTCTTTTTCGTCTTCTTTTTCTTCTTCTTCTTCGTCCTCTTCGACTTCGTCTTCTTCTTCTTCTTCTTCTTCTTCCTCTTCTGCTGCTTCTTCTTATTCTTCTTCTTCTTCTTCTTCTTCTTCTGATTCTTCTTCTTCATCATCTTTTTTATCTTCATCTTCTTCTTCTTTTCCTTGTTCTTATTCGTCTTCGTATTCTTCTTTGTCTTCATCTTGTTCTTCTACTTCTTCTTCTCCACCTCCTCCTTCCTCTTCTTCGTCTTCCTCTTCTTCTTATTCTCCTTATTCTTCTTCTTCTTTTATATCTTCCCCTTCTTTTTATTCTTCTCCATCTTCAATCTCTTCTACTCCTTCTACTACTACTACATCATCTACTTCTTTTTCTTCTTCATCATCATTTTCTTCTTCTTTTTCTTCTTCTTCTTTGACTTCTTCTTCTTCATCTTCTTCTTCTTCGTCTTATTCTTCTTCATCTTCCTCTTCATCCTCTTTTTCTTCATCTTGTCATTCTTCTTCTCCTTCTTACTCTTCTTATTCTTCCTCTTCTTCTTCTTCCGCCTCTTCGTCTTCTTCTTCTTCGTCTATTCTTCTCTCTTGTTCTTCTTCTACTTCTTCATCTTCCTCTTCTTGTACTTCTTCTTCCTCTTCTTCTTCTTCCACTCCTTCATCTTCTTCTACTTCTTCTTGCTTCTTTTTCTTCTTCTTCTTCAACTTCTTCTCGTTTGTCTTTTTTCTTTTTTTTATTTGCTCTTCTTTTTCTTCTTCTCCATCTTCTTCTTCTTTTTCTTCTTCTCCTTCAACTTCTTCTTCATCTTATTCTTCTTCTTCTTCTACTACTTCCTCTTCTTCTTCTATTTCTTCTTGTTCTTCTTCTTCTTCATCGTCATCTTCTTTTTCTTCTTCTTATACTTCATCTTGTTTGTCTTCTTTTTTCTCTTTTTTTCTTCTTCTTCGTCTTCATCTTCTTAATCTTCGTCTTCTTCTTCTTCACCTTCTTCTTCTTCTTCATCTCATTCTACTTCTCCATCTTCTTTTTCTTATCATCATCATTGTCTTCTTCATCTTCAAATCCTTTGACTTCTTCATCTTCTTCTTTTTATTCTTTATAATCTTCTTCTTCTACTTCATCATCATCATCATCATCATCATCTTCTTCTTCAAATTCTTTGACTTCTTCTTCTTCTTCTTCTTCCCCTTTCTACTTCTTCCTCTTCATTGTCTTATTCTTTTTCTTCTTCTTCTTCTATTCTGCCTTTTCTTCTTCTTTTTCTTCTTCTTCTTCTTTGAATTCTTCACCTTCTTCCTTCTTCATGTTCTGCTTTGTCTTCTCCTTCTTTTCCTCCTTCTCTTTCATCATCATCTTCTTCTTCTCTTCTTCTTCTTCTTCTTCTTCGTTTTTTTCTTGTACTTCTTCTACAACTACTTCTTCTTCTTCTTCTTCTTGTGCTTCTTCTTCCTCTTCTTTGTCTTCCCCTTCTTCTTCTTCTTCTTCATCTTCTTCATGCTCGTCTTCTTCTTCTTCGTCTTCTTATTCTTCATCTTCTTTTTCTTCTTCTTCTTCTCATCTTCTTTTTTTCTTCTTAATTTTCTTCTTCTTCTTCTTGTTCATCATCTTCTTCTTCTCCTCCTTCCTCTTCTTTCTCTTCGACGCCTACTTCTTCTTCCCCTTCTCTTCTTCTTTTTCTTCGTCTTCTTCATCTTCTACTTCTTCATCTTCTTCTTCTTCTTCTTCTTCTTCTTCTTCCACTTCTTCATTTTCTTCTTCTTTATATTCTTCATCTTCTTTTTTTCTTCTTCATTCTCTTCTTCTTGTTCTTTCTTTTCTTCTTCTTCTTATTCTTCTACTGCTTTTTCTTATTCTTCTTCTTCGTCTTTTCCTTCTTCTTCTTCTTCTTCTTCTTCTTCTTTGTCTCCTACTTCTTCTTCTTCTTCTTCTTCTTCTTCTTCTACTTCTTCCTCTTCTACTACTTCCTCTTTGTCATGTTCTTCTTCTTCACCTCTTTCCCTTCTATCACATTTTCTTCATCTACTTCTTCTTCTCCTCCTTCTTCTTCTTTTTCTACTTCTTACTCTTCTTCTTCTCCCACTTCTTCACCTTCTTCTTCATCTCTGTCTTCTTCTTCTTCATTTTCTTCTTCATCTTCTTCTTCATCATCTTTTTCTCTTCTTCTTTGTCTTCTTCTTTGTCTTCTTCTACTTGTTTTTCTTCCTGTTATTCTTCTCCTTTTTTTTCTTCTTCTTTTTCTTCATCATCTTCTACTTCTTCTCCTTCTCATTCTTCTTCTTAATCCTCTTCATCTTCCTCATCTTCTTCTCCTTCTTCTACTTCTTCTTCTTCTAATTCTTCTTCTTCGTCTTCGTCTACTTGTTCTTGCGATTCTTCCTTTTCCTTGTCTTCTTCTTCTTCTTTTTCTTCTTCTTTTTTTTCTTCTTTTCTTCTTCCTCTTCTTCTTGTTTTTCTTCTTCTAATTCTTCTTATTTTTTTCCATCGCCATTTTCTTCTTCTTCTTCTTCTTCTTCAACTTGTTCTTCTTTTTTTTCTTATTCTCATTATCCTTCTTCTTCTTATTCTCTTTCTTCTTGTACTTTTTATTCTAATTCTGGTTCTTCTTGTTCTTCTTCTTCCTCCCCCTCTTCTTCTTCTTCTCCTTCTTCTTCTTGTTCTACTACTACTTCAACATCCTCTTCTGCTTCTTCTTATTCTTTTTCTTCTTTTTTTTCTTCATCTTCTTCTTCATTATCTTGTTCATCATCCTTTTCTTCTTCATCTGCTTTTTCTTTGTCTTGTCCTTCTTCTTCTTCTTCTTCTTCTTCTTCTTCTACTTCCCCTTCTTGTTCTTCTGCTTCTTCATCTTCTTCTTCTACGCATGTTGCTCTCCGTATTCTTCTTCTTCCTCTTCTTCTTCTTCTATTTCTTTTTCTTTTTTTTTCTCCTTCTTCTTTTTCTACTTCTTCTTCTTCTACTTCTTTTTCTTCTTCTTCCTCTCCTTTTTCTTCCACTTCTTTATCTTCTTCTTCTTCTTCTTTTTCACTTCTTTTTCTTCTTCTTCTTTCTCTTCTTCTTCTTCATCATCTTCATCTTCTTTGTTTACTTCACCTTTGTCTTCTTCATCTTCTTCTTGTTCTCCTTCATCTTCTTCTTATTTGCTTCTTCTTCTTCTTCTTCTTCTTCTACTACTACTACTACTTCTTCTTCTCCTTCTTCTCCTTCTTCTTCTTCTTCTCCTTCTTCTTCTTCTACTCCATCTCCTTCTTCTCCTTCAACATATTCTTCTTCTTCTTCTTCTTCTTCTTCTTCTTCTTCTTCTCCTTCTGCTACTTCGTCTTCGTCTTCTTCTTCTTCTGCAACTTCTTCTTCTTCATTTTTCTTCTTCTTCATTTTCTTCATGTTCTTTTTCTTCTTCATTTTTTTCTTCTTTTTTGTCTTCTTCTTCTTCTTCTTCTTCCTCTCCTTCATTATCTTCTTGTTCTTCTTCTTCCTCTTCTTCCTCTTCTTCATCTTCATCTTCTTCATATTCGTCTTCTTCCTCTTTGTCTTCCTCTTCTTCTTCTTCTCATCCTTCTTCTTCTTTTTCTTCTTCTTCTACTTCTCCTCATTTTTCTTCCTCTTTCTACTACTTCTTCTTCTTCTTCTTCCTCATCTTCATCTTCTTCTACTTCTTCTTCGTCAACTTCTTCGACTTCTTCATATTCTTCTTTTTCTTCTTTGTCTTCTTCTTCTTCTTTCTCTGCTTCATGGCCTTCTTCTTGTTTTTCATGTTCTTCTTCTTTTACTTCTTCTTCATCTTCTTCTTCTTGGACTTCTACTTCTTCTTCTTTGTCTTTTTTTAATTTTTCTTCTTCTTAGTCATCATCTTCTTCTTCTTCATCCTCTTC
>JAIUJO010002320.1:22500-25000 GCA_023846275.1 Vanilla planifolia | reverse complement strand
GTAGAAGAAGAAGAAGAAGAAGAAGAAGAAGAAGACTTAGAAAGTGATGATGATGAGCTGGAAGAAGATGAAGAAGAAGAAGAAAAGGTTGAAGAAGAAGAAAAAGAAACGAAAAAACATAAGAGGGAGAAGAAGTAGAAGAAGAAAAAAAGACGAAGAAGAAGAAGAAGAAGAAGAAGAAGAAGAAGAAGAAGACCAGGAAGATGAACAAAAAGAAGAAGAAAAAGAAGAAGAATGGGAAGAAGGATAAAAAAACAAGAACAAGAAGAAGGTGAAGATGTAGAAAGAGACAATGAAAAGGATGAAAAAGAAGTGGAGGAGGAAGAAGAAGAAGTAGAAGAGGGTGAGGAAGAAGAAGAATAGTCTAAGAAGTAGAAGAAGAAGTAGAGGAAGAAGAAAAGTAGAAGAAGGACAAGAGGAAGAAGAAAAAGATTAGGAAGAGGAAAAGAAGATGAAGAAGAAGAAGAAGAAGAAGAAGAAGAAAAAGAAAAACATGATGAAGAATAAAAAGGAGAGGAAGGAGAAGAAAAAAATAAGGAAGAAGGATAAGAAGAAGAAGAAAAAGAAGAAGGAGAAGGAGAAGAAGAAGAAGAAGAAGGCAGCAAAGATGAAGAAGAAGAGCAAGAAGAATCAGAAGAAGGATAAAAAAAGAACAAGAAGAAGAAGAAGATGAAGAAGTAGAAAGAGATGATGAAAAGTGAGAAGAAAAAGAGGAGGAGGATGAAGAAGAAGCAAAAGAAGGGGAGGAAGAGGAAGAAGAGTCTAAGAAGTAGAGGAAGAAGAACAAGAGGAAGAAGAACAAGTAAAAGAAGGAGAAGAAGAAGAAGAAAAAGATGAGGAAGAGGAAGAGGAAGAAGAAGAAGTAGAAGAAAAAAAAGAAGAAGATGAAGAGGAAGAAGAAGATGGGGAAGAAAAAGGAGAAGAAAGAGAGGAAGAAAACAATGAAGATGGAGAAGAAGAAGAAGAAGATGGAGAAGATTTAGAAGAAGAAGAAGAAGATGACAAAGAAGAAGCAGAAGATGAAAAAGAAGAAGAAGAAGAAGAAGATGAAGAAGAAGACAAAGAAGAAGAAGAAGAGGAAGAAGAAGAGGAAGGCATAAAAGATGAAGAAGAAGAAGAAGAAGAAGAAAAAGAGTAAGAAGAAGAAGAAGAAGAAAGAAGAAGAAAGAAGAAGAAGAAGAAGAAGTAGAAGCAGAAGAAGAAGAAGAAGAACAAGAGAAAGGAGAAGAAGGAGAAGAAGAAGAAGAAGAAGAAGATGATGATGTTGAAAAAGAAGAATAAAAAGAAGAATAAGAGGAAGAAGAAGATGATGATGAAGAGGAGGAATAAGACCACGAACAAGAGGTAGAAGAAGACAAAGAAAAAGAAGTAGAAGAAGAAGAAAGAAGAGGAAGAAGAAGAAGAAGAAGAAGAAGAAGAAGATGACGATGACGATGAAGAAGAAGAAGAATGAGAAGAAAAAGATGCAGAAGAAGAAAAAGAAGAAGATGAAGATGATGAAGTAGAAGAATAATAAGAAGAACGAAATGAAAATGAAAAAGAAGAAGTAGAAGAAGAAGAAGGGTAAGTAGGAGGACGAGGGAAGAAAGAGAAGTAGAACAAGTAGAAGAAGGAGAAGACGAAGAAGAAGAAGAAGAAGATGAAGTAGTAGAAGAAGAAGATGAAGAAGAATTAGAAGATTTTGAAGAAGGGAAGAAGAAGAGGAAGAAGAAAAAGAAGAGGAAGAAGAAGGAGAAAGAGACGAATAAAAAGAAAAAAAAGAGATGAAGAAGAGAAAGATAAAGAAGAGGTAGTGGTAAAAGAAGAAGAGAATGAAAAAGAAAAAGAAAAAGAAGAAGGAGAAGAAAATGTAGTAGAACAAGAACAACAACTAAAAGAAGAAGAAGAAAACTAAGAAGTAGAAGAAGAAGAAGCAGAAGAATAAGAAGAAGACGAAGAAAAGGAAGAAGAAGAAGAAGGAGAAGAAGAAGAACGAGAAGAAGAAGATGATGGTGAAGAAGAAGATGAAGAAGAATTAGATAATGATGAAGAAGAAGAAGAAGAAGGTGAAGAAGAAGAAGAAAGAAAAGGAGAATAAGAAGAAGAAGAAGAAGAATAAGAATGAGAAAATGAAGAAGAAGATGAGGAAGAAGAAGAAAAAGAAGGAGAAGAAGATGAAGAAAAACAAGAAGAAGAAGAAGAAGCATAAGAAGATCAAGATGAAGAGGAACAAAAAGTTAAAGAAGAAAAGAATGAAAAAGAAGAAGAAGAAGAAGGTGAAGAAGATGAGGAAGAAGAAGAAAAAGAAAAAGTAAAAGTAGTAGAAGAAGAAGAAGAAGGGGAAGAAGGAGAAGAAAGACAAAATGAAGAAGAACAAGAAGTTGAAGAAGAAGAAGAAGACATAGAAAAGGAAGAAGGAGAAGAAGAAGAAAATGAACAAGAAGAAGAAGAAGAAGAAGAAATAGAAGAGATGTAGAAGAAGAGGTAGAAGAAGAAGAGGAAGAAGAAGTAGAACAAGAAG
>JAIUJO010002320.1:2500-5000 GCA_023846275.1 Vanilla planifolia | reverse complement strand
AGAAGAAGAAGAAGAAGAAGAAGACAAATAAGAAGAAGAGTAAGAAGAAGAAGAAGAAGAAGAAGAAGAAGAAGAAGTTGAAGAAGAAGAAAAAGATGAAGAAGAAGAAGAAGAAGAAGAAGAAGAACGAGAAGAAGAAGAAGAAGAAGAGGAGGAGGAGGAAGATGATGTTGACGAAGAAGAACATGGAGAAGAAGATGAAGAAGAAGTATAACAAGTAGCGAAAGAAGAAGAAGAAGAAGAAGAAGAATAATAAGAAGAAGGCAAAGAGGAAAAAGGAGAGAAGAAGAAGAAGAAGAAGACAATAAAGAAAAGATGTGGAAGAAGAAGAGGAAGAAGAAGAAGAAGAATAAGAAGATGATAAAGCATAACATCAAGACAAAGAAGAAGAAGACAAATGAGAGAAAGAAGAAGGGGAAGAAGAAGAAGAAGAAGAATTAGAAGAGGAGAAGAAGAGGAAGAATAGGAAGAAGAAGTAGAGGACAAAGAAGAAGAAGAAGAAGAAGAAGAAGTGAAAGAAGAAGGAAGGAATAAGAAGTAGATGAAGAAGAAGAAGAAGATGATTATGATGAAGTAAAGAAAAATAAGCAGAAGAAGAAGAAGAAGAAGAAGAAGAAGATGGTGTAGAAGAATTAGAAGGAGGAGAAGAAGAAGAAGAAGAGCTAGGCCAAGAAGAAGAAGATGATGAAGGGAAGGATGAGAAGAGGGAGAAGGAGAAGTAGAAGAGTAGAAGAAGAAGGAGAAGAGGGGAAGAAGAATTAAAAAACAAAGAAGAAGAAGAAAAACAACAACAACAAAAACAACAAGATGAAGAAGAAGAGTCAGAAGAAGAAGAAGAAAAAGGAGATAAAGAAGAAGTAAAAGAAGGAGAAAAAGTAGAAGAAGAAGAAGAAGAAGATCAAGAAAAGACGACGAAGAAGAAAAAGTAGAAGAAGTAGTCGAAGTTAAAGAATAAGAAGAAGAAGTTGAAGAAGTAGAAGAAGAAGGAGATGAAAAGGAAGAAGGAGAGGAAGAAGAAGAAGAAGATAAAGGAGAAGAAGAAGAAGAAGAAGAAGAAGAAGAAGGAGAAGAAGAAGGAGAAGAAGAAGAAGAAGAAGAAGGAGAAGATGAAGAGGGAGAAAAAAAGGGAGAAGAAGTAAAACAAGACAAAGAAGAAGAAGGAGATGAAGATGACGAAAAAGAAAAAGAAGGAGAACAAGAAGAAGAAAAAGAAGAAGAAAATAAAGAAGACAAAGAAGGAGAACAAAAAGAAGAAGAAGATGGCTAAGAAGAAGATGAAGAAGAAGAAGATGATGAAGAAGAAGAAGTAGAGGAAGAAGAATAAGAAAAAAAAGTTGAAAAGAAGAAGAAGAAGAAGAAATTGAAGAAGAAGAGGAAAACAAAGTATAAAAAGAAGAAGAAAAAGATGAAGAAGAAGAAGAAAATGAGGAAGAAGAAGAAGATAAAAAAGATGTAGAAGTAGAAGAAGAAGAAGAAGAAGAAGAAGAAGAAGAAGTTGAAGTAGAAGAAGAAGAAGAAGAAGTAGAAGAAAAAGAAGAAGAAGAAGAAGAAGAAGAAGAAGAAGAAGAAGACAAACAAGAATAAGAAGAAGATGAAGAAGACGATGAAGAAGAAGAAGAAGAAGAAGATGATGATGAAGAAGGCGAAGAAGAAGAAAAGAAGATGAAAATGAAGAAGATGAAGAAGAAGAAGAAGATGAAGAAGATGAAGAAGAAGAAGAAGAAGAAGAAGAGGAAGATGAAGAAAAGAAGAAGAGAAGAAGAGAAGAAAATGAAGAAGAAGAAGGAGATGGAGTAGAAGAAGAAATAGATGAAGAAAAAGAAGAAGATGAAGAAGAAGAAGGAATAAAAGTTGAAGAAGAAGAAGAAGACGATGGAGAAGAGGAAGAAAAGAAGAAGAAGAAGAAGGGGAAGAAGAAGAAGATGATGATGATGAAGACGAAGAAGAAGGAGAAGAAGTTGAAGAAAAAGAAGAAGAAGAAGAAGTCGAGGAAGATGAATAAGAAGAAGAAGAAGAAGAAGTCGAGGAAGATGAATAAGAAGAAGAAGAAGAAGAAGTCGAGGAAGATGAAGGAGAAGAAGTAGAAGAAGAAGAAGAAGAAGAAGAAGAACAACAACAACAAGATGAGGAAGACAAAATAGAAGAAAAAGAAGAAGAGGAGGAAGAAGAAGATGATGATGACGAGAAAGAAGTTGAAGAAGGAGCAGAAAATAAAGAGGAAGAAAACAAAGAAGAAGAAGAAGAAGAAGGAGATGAAGAAGAAGAAGAAGTAAAAGAAGAAGTAGAAGAAGACGAAGAAAAAGAAGAACAAGAAGAAGAAGATGATGATGAAGAGGGAGAAGGAGAAGAAGAAGAAGAAGAAAAAGTTGAAGAACAACAAGAAGATGATGATGATGATGATGACGATGACGATAATGATGATGATGGTGCAGAAGAAGAAGATAATAAGAAAAAGAAGAAGAGGAGGAAGAAGAAGAAGAAGTAGAAGAAAATGGACAAG